>JARKIB010000341.1:0-139047 GCA_029378385.1 Mycena metata | reverse complement strand
TCTTTCAAGTTTCAAATCGCTCTGCAAAGTGTCAATTAACTCTTCATCAACCCAAGCACCGCTCAATAGCGCGACCCAATACATTGCGTGCACAACTTCCAAGCTTCATTACATGACACTCGTCAATCCCTTTCGCGTGCACATTGGCTGCCTCAAGCAGCAAAGCGGTGTACTAAGCAAAGCCCCGACCTGTGCGCCGTCCGCCGTGGTCTGCGAGATAAGGCCAGGCCCGACACCTGTCGTGCATGACCCCCTTCCCTTCTCAGCACCTCCTTTTCCCCCAATTCTGCATTCCCCTCGCCTCTGTAGTGTACCCATCGAGCGCCTGTCTTTACTTTCGATATGATCCGTGTATTAGAATCAGAATATAATATTGTTTCTACAAAAGTTTTGGTCAATTTTGAGTTGAGGTTTATTGAATATCTTGGGAATGTTGAGAATATGTTGTCTGGAATGTTGCCTGAATGGTAGACTTGAGAAGGCTTGAGGGATTTGACAATTTATGTTCTGGCAATGTTTGGGCAACATTTGGTGATGGCTGATCAATGGTCGATAAACATTTCCGCCGAAACCTGTACAGAACATTTCATCCAACTGGCGGTGTAGTACAGAACAAACGAGATCTCGGTGGATTCATATGGTGTGCTGCAGGGCCCCATGCACTCATAATTTGGGTGGGTGGTCTTGGGACTCAGGTTGAGATAATTGAATTTGTATTATCAATCCACACGAGGTCGGGCATCGCGGCCAAGTTGAACCAAACCTCAATTAACTTACTGACCTAAGTTTTGCAAACTAAGTAAGTTGTCTTCCGGCACAGGACTTGAGGGCTTAAACCCGCAAAGCGATCATCGTTTTGGTGTGCAGGTGCCAGGAACGAAAATGATTCTTTTGAATTTCATACTTGAATATTATGGAATTATTTAAATGTGAATAAAATTAACTTTGGTGAGTGTTCCAAGTTAAGTCATTTATTTCAGGGTGTAAAGGTCCCTCGCATTCGCTTGAATGCAAACAATAAAAGTGAGACAAGAAGTTTTTGACTCTCATCTTCGCTGCTGAGAAAAAGAATTTTGATGTTGACGCTGAAATACAAGGAACTTAGCCATTCACATGCTACCTACATCCCAGATATAACTATACAAAATGGCTATACATTCATAAATTACACACATTTCAAAATTCATGATGAAGGTAATTTATCACATACTAGAGTTCTTTGTAAAAACACCTGTTATCCAATCATCTCTCTGGAAGCTGCTGCCTGGAGGGATTCCCCTCCCTGCGCATTCATGTCCGCACCGGTGTCTCGGAGGATCTGAAGGATTTGGGAATGGCCTCCAATGGCTGCCACCTGGAGTGCATTTCCATATTTCCCTCCCTGTGCATTCACATCGGCACCGTTGTCGAGAAGTACCTGAACAATCTCAGAATTGCCTCTGTAGGCTGCTGCCTGGAGCGCATTTCCATATTCCCCTCCCTGTGAATTCACATTGGCGCCTTTGTCAAGAAGTACCTGGACAATCTTGGGATGGTCTTGGTCGGCTGCTGCCTGGAGCGCATTTCCATATTCCCCTCCCTGTGCATTCACATGGGCACCTTTGTCAAGGAGGAGCTGGACAATCCCAGGATGGCCCCCAATGACTGCTGCCTGCAGTGCGTTTCCCAGAACCCCTCCCTGTGCATTCACATCGGCACCTTTGTCAAGGAGAATCTGAAAAATCTCGGAATGGCCTCTGTAGGCTGCTGCCTGGAGTGCATTTCCATATTCCCCTCCCTGTGCATTCACATCGGCACCTTTGTCAAGGAGAAGCTGGAGAATCTCGGGATGGCCTCCAGAGGCTGCTGCCTGGAGCACATTTCCAAAAAGCTCTCCCTGTCCATTCAGATCGGCACCTTTGTCAAGGAGGACCTGAACAATCTCGGTATGGCCTTGGTAGGCTGCTGCTTGGAGCGCATTTCCATATTCCCCTCCCTGTGTATTCACATTGGCACCTTTGTCAAGAAGTACCTGGACAATCTCAGGATGGCCTTGGTAGGCTGCTGCCTGGAGAGATTCCCCTCCCTGTGCATTCACATCAGCACCTTTGTTAAGAAGTACCTGGACAATCTCTAGATGGCCTTGGTTGGCTGCTGCCTGGAGTGCATTTCTATAGTCCCCTCCCTGTGCATTCACATCAGCACCTTTGTCAAGGAGGAGCTGGACAATCTCAGAATGGCCTCTAATGGCCGCTGCCTGGAGCACATTTCCAAAAAGCCCTCCCTGTGCATTCACATCGGCACCGTTGTCGAGAAGGACCTGAACAATCTCGGAATTGCCTCCAAAGGCTGCTGCCTGGAGGGCATTTCCATATTTGCCTCCCTGTGAATTCACATTGGCGCCTTTGGCAAGGAGAATCTGAAAAATCTCGGAATGGCCGCTGCAGGCTACTGCCTGGAGTGCATTTCCATATTCCCCTCCCTGTGCATTCACATCGGCACCTTTGCCAAGGAGAAGCTGGACAATCTCGGAATTGCATCCATAACCTGCTGCCTGGAGTGCATTTCCATATTCCCCTCCCTGTGCATTCACATCGGCACCTTTGTCAAGGAGGAGCTGGAGAATCTCGGGATGGCCTCCAATGACTACTGCCTGCAGTGCGTTTCTGAAAACCCCTCCCTGTGCATTCACATCGGCACCTTTGTCAAGGAGAATCTGAAAAATCTCGGAATGACCTCTGCAGGCTGCTGCCTGGAGCGCATTTCCATATTCCCCTCCCTGTGTATTCACATTGGTGCCTTTGGCAAGGAGGAGCTTGAGAATCTCGGGATGGCCTCCGTGGGCTGCTGCCTGGAGCACATTTCCAAAAATCCCTCCCTGTGCATTCACATTGGTGCCATTGTCAAGAAGGACCTGAACAATCTCGGAATTGCCTCTGTGGGCTGCTGCCTGGAGCGCATTTCCAAAAAGCCCTCCCTGTGCATTTACATCGGCACCGTTGTCGAGAAGGACCTGAACAATCTCGGAATTGCCTCTGTGGGCTGCTGCCTGGAGCGCATTTCCATATTTCCCTCCCTGTGTATTCACATTGGTGCCTTTGGCAAGGAGGAGTTTGAGAATCTCAGGATGGCCTCCGTGGGCTGCTGCCTGGAGCACATTCCCAAAAAGCCCTCCCTGTGCATTCACATCAGCACCTTTGTCAAGGAGAAGTTGGAGAATCTCGGGGTGGCCTCCAGAGGCTGCTGCCTGGAGCGCATTATTCCCAAATCCTCCTCCCTGTGCATTCACATCGGCACCTTTGTCAAGGAGGAGCTGGCATATATCCCAGTAGCCATAATATGCCGCAACAGTTAGGACCTCGACATTGTCATATTCTTCAATATATTCTTCAACATATTCCAAGAGATAGCTTGCTGTCTGCACCATATTTACTGAGGCTGCAATCCATAAAGGTGAGGGAAGGTCGGGCAAATAATCAAAGTCCCATGGAGGAGAATACCATCCCCACTGCTGCCCCTGCTCCTGCCATGTCTCAAAGTCAAGCTCTTCCAGAAATTTTATGATGACATCTCTCAACTCCCTTTCACACAGTTGAGCATGTACCAGACAATACTGGCAATATTCAAGAAGTGGTGGCGGGTCGTGTGGACCAATGGCTTCTATGTCCGAGAATTGCTCAAATTGCAAATATGTCAGTAAGCTCTGTGTGATTTTGATGTGTGGGTTTGGAAGTCCCTCAGTCTGGATTTCATCCAGATATTTCTGGGTAGTAAAATGGACAAGCCGGACCAAAGAACTGTGTTCTTCCAGGATTACCAGGCCAGCACAGACAGAAAGAATGACACTGATATCAGTGACTTTGTCTTGGTTCAACCCTTTTGTTCCGGGCTCAATGGCAAGAGCTTCACATAGCTCTACACTGGTCAAAGGTCTTTTTGCATTAACAACCCAGATAAGTGCAGATTGTGCAAGCTTCTGTTCGTTTTGGGGCAGGGTACTGATCCGGTCGATAATATTCTTATATGTGTGGTCCAGATCCTTTGGTAGATGTTGCAAAGCTTGTCGAACTTCATCTATATTGGTTGCTGTGCACAAAGCATCAACATGGAGCCTGGCAAGCAAGAACCTGATAGTATGATTGGTTAGATAATTCCCTTCAATTACATGCTGGCATATGGTACTTACATTCCATCAACAGTATTGCTTATCTTTGAACAGATTTCCTCCTTCAACCCTGTCTCCTTCTTGACATGACGAGACAGACGGCCAGACAACTGGATTTGTGCCTGTACATATGTCTCTATGTCACTCTGGCTTGCCGATATCTCAAGTGTAACAGAATTTGAAAGCCACTGAGCTGGAGAAATATGGGGCCTTGACAGGACCAATAGATTGATCATAGGCCCCAGGCCAGCCAAGTATTTGACTAGGATACCCCACTGATTCTCTGGGTATTCATCAACCCCGTCGAGAATGATGTAAACCTGTGTGAACCTGAGAAGTGCAGAGGAGAGGAGTTTCTGAATGTCCTTGTATGAAGGCCTTGTCTTCCTCTCAGCATGTTCCTGATATAGCTGGTATGCAGAACCAATAGATTGGTTTGGAATAAGCTGTCTCCAGAGTCCTGCAAGCAGATTGTCCAGGGTTTGGACCTGAGTCTCCTTGTGGTTGAAATAGATGCATGCTATTCCAATATCCTGACTTTGGAGGGTTCTCAAATGGTCTAGTGCAAGAGAGCTATGATTATCTAGATCAGCAGAGATTTGAAAGTAGGATTGAGACCCACGCAAGCACAGTCTTCCCAGCACCAGCTAGACATTTTATTCATTAAGCCGAGAGACTGATAGTATGCTGTTGTTACATACGTATTCCAGAGCACCATAGAACTCCTCTAGTGCTTGATTTCCACTGCTCAAACTTGGGGTCATCAAGCAGCCATTCACCGGTTCCTGGCTGCCGATTTTTTGAAATGTCTTGTTGTCGAATGAAGAAATTGATTGGGGACAACCATTCGATTACTGCATCCCTTTTTGCAGCTGGGAAGTGTTCAATGTCTGAATGAAGAAAATATTCTGGTCGTTACCATCCATTTGATCCCTGGGAGCCGTAAAATCAGAAGAAATCTCGCAAAAGCATAAACACAACACACCAGAAGTCCAGTATCAACCAAGAATTAATCAAGCTTTTGACTTGCTCCAGCTTTTTAACATCTTCATTTGTCTTCTTTTTGTTGCTCAATGCCCATGCCACTCTTTTTTGGAGTTTTCCGATTGAGCCTTTTCCCGGTTGCAACCATTCAGTAAGGCGTGCCACATCCACGCACAAGTTAGTCAATGGACCCGCCATTTGCCGAAGAACACCTGCAGTTGGATTGGCCATGATGCGGCGACGCAGTTCCTCTAGAAGTGGTTTGAGGTCCTCCATCTCCGCCAGTAGTTTCTTCTGCTCCTGTGGTGCTTTGTGTGCATCCTGGATGAAGTCTTTGACCTTTAGTGCAATATCCAGAAGATGAAGTCCCTCCTTGACAATAACTAGTACCTCTGCCATGGCAGGAGACGACAAGATTCGAGAGTGAAGCACGCTGTTGTCATGCTGACTGTGTTGTCAATCCATGTGTCACTTGATTGCACAGCTTCCACACAGCTTCTTGACAGCTTCCATTCCGTTTCGATATCATTAGGACAAGGTAAAACCTCCGCTTCGCTCCGACAGGTTGAGGTCTGAGGTGTGGGTTCCCTTGGAGTCAAAAATTTGTGAACGCACCGCAAGTAGTGTACAAGGATTGTGGTTTGAGGAAAAGCATTATTGAAAATAAACAGCAATGTAAATAGGGAGAGCCACCGAAGGAATAAAACCTTGTCACCTCGTCTATTGAAGCAGTTGATGCTGGACCCGCTGGGTGAAGGGCGGAATCATGTGAACTTGTCTTGAGGTGAGGATTTGAGACATCGGGTTTGGGGAGGCAGTGCTGGTTGCAATTTGCCTGTTACGACTACGGTTGAAGGGTCTTGATTTAGGAGGGCACGAGTGTTGTTGAGGGAGCACGGAAAAATTGGAGGAAATCCATAAACAGTTTGTGTGTGTGTTGATTGATGATTTAAAATTCTTGATTCAGGACGGCAGAACGATCTTGAGGGGAGAAGCGGAGAGACTCAGAGATGCGGGAAAGAGCAGGACAAGTGGGCGGGACAGTTGGGGGATTTATATTGTGCAGCTGCGGGCAGCGGGCTGCGGGGTTAGAATCTCGCAGTTGAACAGCTTCCTGGGCTGCGCGGATAGCAGCTCAATAATTCAATTGATGATCCACAGCAGTTGAACATAGGTGAAATCTCAACTGAGGTGGGTTTTGAGCTGCGCCGTTGCTGAGTTTCGGGGATTGTGTGAAAAATTTAACGTCTTTTGAATGGTGCACAGTTACAGTGATTGATTTTGAACTGTGCACGGGGAAGCAACGGTAAGGACTTGAAGAGAGAAAGGAGAGGAAGACAAAGGGAGGTAACCTACCAGTACATGGGGATGAGACCAAAGAGATGCAAACGAATCCGAGGCATCTCGTTAAAGAACGGTTAATGCCCGTCGAAGTCCTCGTCCGGTTACATGCTTCAAAGTTCACCTACACGCTTCACCCATCTCTGATCTCGAAATTCTATTCCCAAAGGCCACCTCCGCAACTGTGTTGCAGGCAATCTACAATGGTGTTGCGGCACATTGCAACCACGTGTCCCTCACCTCTCTCTCGATCGTGCTACCCAAGGGGGAATCAGGATTCGAAAATCAGACGTGGGGTCGATAATTTTTTTTTCAGCCTTATGCTACAAAGGCCTCAAGTAGATCCGCAGATTTTTTTTGGCCCCACCCAAGACCACCCACGGACCACTTCGGGTTGAACTTAGCTAAAATTATTACTTCAACACCTCCTGAGGTGAGTGGGGAGCAGATTTGTGTGTTTATCACTTACTAGGGCCTCTCCCATGCCTCTCCTAGCCTTTTTCCTCCCTCCCATAACTTATAGGGAGAAGTTTTTTTCGGCCCTCCCCAGACCCCCCCCTCCCCTCCCCCCATCCGAAATTTTAATGCCAATTCCCCCTTGGTGCTACCCCCCACAAACACTCCTGACACCGCCGCCGCGGATTTGGAGCAGCTCGCGCTCTATGCAGTGCCCGGCACGCACCTGTCTCCTCTTTCCACGCTCACGGCCCTCACATCCGTGCCCTTGTGGGGCGTATTGGACTTGACCTCGACGACGACGACGCGACCGACATCGCCCGTGCATGGCCGCACATCATGTCGCTCGACCTCGCAGGCAGCGCGTTCCCGCACATCCCGCTGTGCACGACGCTCCATGCACTGCTCGCCTTTGCTCGCTTCTGCCCCCGTCTCCGGTGCGTCTGTCTCACCATCGACGCGTGCAGCGTCCCAAAGTGGTGCTCGGCACAGACGGATGCGGGGGCACGCCCGACACAGCGGGGCTTAAAATCTCTCCATGTTGCCGGTAGGCACGCCCCTCAACGGCGCGGCGAATCTTTCCAGTATTTTTCCGAAGTTGGAGTGGATTTCCGCTGGAAAGGGGGATCCGTGGTACGTGTGCGCGGAGGATTCGGCAGAACTGAGGCAGTGGAAGTTGAGGCCGCGTTGCCTGTTCTGCGAAAGGTGCATGCAGAGGAGAGGTATTGGACTCGCCGAAAGTGTCAAGCAGAGAAAACAAGATACTGTACCACTGTCACCTGCTCTAGTTGGCTTAGGCTAATGGTGTTTTCACGCGCACTTTCTTAAGCCGACTTAAGCCGACTTAAGTTGGCTTAAGGCCTCTATTAGCAGTGAGTACAGTATTAAGTGTAACTATAACTATATACCACGTATTTTCACCCTTACGCCGACATTAGCCACGCTCAAGCCCACTTAAGCCTGAGCCGACTAAGCCCGGCTTAAGGACTCCGCAAATTCTCGATCCCTTCGCTCCTCCCCCCTTCGTTGGACGCAAGACCAGATGGACTTAAAACAAAAAGAAGGACTCTCCTTCGTCGCAACATATTTATGTTTCTGTGGAAAAGGTGAAGGCTGACAAGATCTTGTAGATGTTGTCAAGTTTTATGCTTATATATCCCGGGGTGCTTTAAGCAAAGAGATTGGCGCCACGGTTATTCCGTCTGCGCGACATGTAGGAAGCGGCGGAAACAGAGTTGGCTGGTGGTAGGGTCTCCTTGAGTCTGAGCTCTCGATCTCGGTCGGCGTGCAGCTTCAATGCTGCCTGGGTAATTTTCTCCGAGCCTGGCCCGCATTTGCTACAAGGACATTCGACCAACTCTTGACACGACCGCTTAGCCTAGTAGTGTGCGAGGTAAGAAATTGACTGGTGGGAGCAGGTTAGGCTTGCGACGCACGGGACGGCTGGGCTCGGCCATGGGTAAAAAAGTCTTGTTGTGGTCGAAGAAGTAGAAGAGCGAAGCTGATGGCCGCCTAGGCTTTAGAAAGTAACCTGCACAAACATCGACTAACGTAAAACTGCTGACCTGGCCATGCGCCAAGCCGAGGTTGGCCGATATCCACTTTGCAAGGCTCGACTAGCATTCGCACAGGTGCAATAGTTACAGGCATTGCCGAGGTTAGTCTAGGTGCAATAGACAGATCTCTACTGAACGTGTCTAGTTTCGTCTTCAATGCAGTGAATATTACACCGCCAATGGTCGGCCATGTTACCACAACCTGGCCGCGGTCTGTGAGATACATGCCGAAAACAGTTCGCCACCAGGTGGCTTGCGGCTGGCAGCCAGGATGATTCTCCTGTGGGCCCACCATGGGGCCATGTCCAGCTGGCAACCAGCTGTGTCTCAAGCTGGTGCTTAGGTAGACAAATCTTCAAAAATTATCTTAAACCGGGACATTTCAATCTGAAATCAGGGGGCAAAATCGAATCACATATGATTATACTACTGACATAAACATATTTACGTGGATGTTGAGAGGTTCAAAATAGAAGAGGAAGGAGGATATGGTGGTATACGCGGGCCATGCTTACACCGCCATTTGGGCGGCAGCTGCCCGCCAGGTGCAGTCCAAATGTGGAGCATATATTACACGGAGCTGGCGGCCAGGTGACGGCAATCTGGCGGCGAGGTTGAACAGCAAATAGCCACACTGTGGCCACTTCCAGCTGGCGCCAGCTGTTCAGTGTACCTGGCCTTCATGTGCCAGCTCAGATGCACATTATTATTTTTTATTTTTGTTCACTGCTGGCTCTCGGGCGCGGGTAGATGAGAAATGGGGAATATATTGAACTTGAAATGAACATCTACAGACGCTTGGATATATCGGCGTACACCCATACTTACGAGATACTTGATGAGGCATTGACGGCGCAGGAAAGGTCGGTTATTCAATATAAAGGACCGTTGACCGCGCAGATCGACCGCTGACTCGAGAACTTGAAGAAAACTGACGAGTGCCTTGCGGACCGGTTGGCGCCGAGCGGAGCATTCGGGTGTATCGAACCTGCAATGTTGACCAATTGAGGTAATCAAGGCTTTTTGATACTAGACGAGCTTCGAAGACTTGGAGGCTTGAAGATCTTGGAACCTAGAGACTTGAAATTGGGCCGAAACTTGAAATCAAGCCGGTTGAGGTGTAAACCGCCATCTGCGCTTGGGTCTGGGTTTCAAATCTTGGAGATCGAGAATTCGAAGGCTTGAGGGTTGAAGTTGGGCCGCCGGGTCTAGTATTGAGGGAGGAGATTGGGATTGAGACCGAGTACTTTGTGACACAGTTGAAAGGAGGGCGAGGAAATAGTTTCAAACTTGAGGGCAATTTGACTACTTGAGGTTGCGGCAACGTCTTCTGATTGGCGTCGAGATGAGGGCCTCGTGTGGGGGCACAGACGGGCGGTCCATGAGGCGGTGTCTGTGTTACCGGCGCGCCGCCCGCGGAGTTCAAGGACGAGTCCACGCCCGCGCGTTAAAAGTTTCAGGAGTAAGAGCATACAAGAGTGTGCCGACCGGCGGTTAGGGCGTTGGTAAACTGGAGGCGACAGTCCGAGAGACATGGCACTAGTAAGCTCCGGCCATATTCAAAGAGGGGGGGACGATGCGGACTCACCGTTGGTTTGTGTGAACAGTGAGGGCCAACCTTTCATCAACTCGTTCGTCAGCTCGGTGCGCAGCGTGGCCGTCCAAAGTGGCTTTTCCCAGTTTCGGCTCGCTGAGGGCTCGGCGGAGAAGGAGGTTCGAAGAGGAAGAGTCTGAGGTAAGAGAGAACCAAGCCGGATGAAGACGAAAGACCGTGGAAGTCTAGAGAGAGAGAGAGAGAGCTGAGACCGCGACCAACATGCACGTGACTATAAGCAAGGCCAAACAAGCGCACGGACCACCAATCATGATCGAACTTGATCTCATAGAGGAGTTGACCGTGCCAGTGTAGTTGATTTTTCAAGTCACTATCTACTAGTGGGCTCAACACGGAGTATTACTGAGTTTCGACTTGCTCCACCGGCATCAACATGGAGGGAGAACTTGAACACTGAGTTCGAGAAACAGTACATCGCTGCAAAGCATTCAAGATACCTACCATGCGAAGTAGCCGGTGGATAATACCAATTATACTCTGAATCCACAATTTTTGGATTCTACTGGGTGGGTGTAGACCGTGTGACCATCTGGCTGCCTCACGTACCCACCACAAAGGGGACTGGCTGGTGGGCAGCTGCAAACCCAGCTGACGAGAGCAGCTGGCGGCCAGATACCTACCAAGTGCAGACACCTGCCGCTTCAGATGTCTGCGCGGTGGCGGCGCGATCTGCTCACGATGTGACGGCACTTTGGTGGTGTACGCAGGAGGACTCGGTTGCCCGCGGATGGTGTCAATGCGTGGGTAATCGAGGAGGGCGGCGAGGAGCCGAGGAGGAGGAGGGGGCCTAGAGAGTATTGGTTCGAGTGAACTTGGTGTTTCGTGATTGTTTCGCGAAGGTAAGGACAAATTGAGGTGTCAAGCTTCAAATAGCGGTTGGAGGGATCCGAATCTTTGAGGAATGTGGAGACAGACTTGGGTAGAAGGCTTGAGAAGAGAGCCAAGGGGGAGAACGAGAAAGTAGCGCAGAATCTTGGAGGAATGAATTGACGACTTGACAAGAACTTGAGAATTTGGCATCCGGTGGAGAGGATTAGCGGAAAGGATCTTGAAAAGCGCAGGAGCTTGCAGTTTGCGGCCTGAGGGCCTGCGGAGACTTGCATGTGCGTGCTTTGTATGAACTTTGTGGCGGCCCTGCTTGCTCACGGCTCATTCGACCATGTTTGAGGGCGCAGATCTTTGAGGAGAGTCTTAGTGTGGTTCCAGGCATGCCTTGAACGTTGTTCACCCGAGGATGGACTGAGCTCGGCTTGAGCAGTTGAGGCCGCAAAGGTACACAGTGAATCTGGTGGTGGAGGAAGCTCCAGCCGTCAGGAATGGCAGGGCCGTCAAAGGAGGGCAGCGTCGAGGGTGTCGAGAGCCGTCGAGAGCTGCGTTGAGGGAGAGTGGCAGGAAGCAGAAGGAAGCAAAGCGCGCCACCAACATGCACGTGATGATGACATCACGCGCACGGACTTTCGGCATTTGCGACCCCGACAAAACGGCCAAGAATTTCCAACTTGAATTCAACTGGGTAAGTGATTATACACAGATATTCATTGGTTGAATCCAAGTATTATTATAGACACAGATTCGATCGAGGCTTCGAGTTCAACTTGAACGTCTCCAACTCCGTCAGATTTGAGACTCCAAGTCAGTTGAACTGCTGTTTAAACAGGGAGTGCATATGTTCCCACCTGCCGTTGAGGTTACTTTCTTTTCGTTTCTCGGTACTTATTAGATCGACCTGTATTCCAGGTTTATCATCGGTCCTGGTTCCCACATATTGCGCCAGCTGGATACCACCTGTCCGAGATAGCTGCGCCATCCGGCTGGCAGACAGGTGTCTGCGACCTGGACCCAGCTTTTGCTGCAGGTGTCTGGGCCCTGGCCGATCGAGCTGGTGGTAATGTGTGGGCACTTTGGCGGTGTATATATATTGCGAGAAAGAACCACTCTAGAGGTCAAGCTTCCAGATGTAAGAGAGGCCGATTGACCAGGCGACAACACCGCAGAGCAATACGGTCCTGCTAATGCTGCCGAATCGGAGCGGAATTGTGTCGCGATTGAGCAGACTGTCGCCCACGACTAGGATTTTTGTTAGTCAATGTAGGAATGAATTTAGAGCGAGATGGTCACCATCACAAAAGTCTGAACAACCCACGATCAGTAACGTCCGGGAAGCAAAAAAAATAAAAGACTTTACGTTGCGCGTAAATCGTGGTCGCGAAAATGCTGCCGCTCAGAAAGATGGTCAGCCATCCAGCGCTGTCTAGGAAGGTCTTGTCCTCCTCTGGAAAAAACAACACCTTCAATGATACCGAAGATGTTGAACAGACAAAATACACGCACTCGCAACCAACGCTGTTCCCGCTTCGAATGCCGCGAACCCTAAGCCGTTCAAGGCATAGCGGAAGACGAAGTGGGAGCCGGAGCCCCCCAGCTCGTTGTACATCCCTGTAAACACCGATAACGCCATGCTGGAGAACATGACTTCCTTACTATACGCCAAGGAGAGCGCCCAACACATCGGCATCAGCGTCCAGCGTAGAAGAACTGCCGTGTGTAGAGTTATTCTCCCTGCAGGAAGGGGGCGATCGGGCTTGTTGGTCTCGTCCTCGAACGATGCTGTTTGATCCGACGTGTTGAAATGCAGGAGATGGAACCATAGCCAGAAGACAAGGTGCGGTAGGTTTCGCAAGGATGTGAGAGGCGCAGCGACAATGGCGAATAGGGACTGCGATAGATTTAATCGATTGGATTCATAGAACAAGAGGAATAAAGGTTCGGACGATTGGAATCATGGTTGTCATAAAATCGGACTTTGTAAATAGCCACAGAGTGTTGGAATGGTACACCGCGGCGTCGATGAACTACAAGACTTCAGTTAACCGTCAACGGGGAAGAACTCTGTCGTACAGTGATGAGAGAGGTTGTGAGGGGCATAATTTGGAGCCAGGAGAAGCTGGCATGATGATACAAGGTGTTGGGCTTCATGTCGGAGGGGAGGGGGAGTCGGGAGGAAGAAATAGGGGAACAAGGGCATCGTCTTAATAGGCAGGGTGGCTATGGCCATCGAAGATGAGGCAGCCCATCAGCAAAACCTGTTTTTTCTGGTGTAGTTGGTGTAGTTGGTGTAGTTGGCCATAGTTTATGATGATACAAAGTGTTGGGCTTCATGTTGGAGGGGAGAGGGAGTCGGGAGGAAGAAATAGGGGAACAAGGGCATCGTCTTAATAGGCAGGGTGGCTATGGCCATCAAAGATGAGGCAGCCCATCAGCAAAACCTGTTTTTTTTGGTGTAGTTGGTGTAGTTGGTGTAGTTGGCTGTAGTTTAGGCTCAACTACATAGTATTACATAGTTCTATATAGCCTGAGGGGGCTGTAGCTCTATGTAGTTCTATGTTATGGTGGTCAAAATGCACTTTTAATAATCCACACACTTACCGGTTTCCGACACTTATTGAGCCAAAATTGCATTTTCCCGATATAAAAGGCTGAATACATCTGTCGGACAAAGGGACAATTTTGCGACACTTTCATTCGCAAAATGTAACTCCCGACACTTTTATTCGCCTGACTTGAATTGCCGACAGATGCATTCAAGGCATCACAAGATTCGCCGGCAGTTTGATTGACAAGACTAAAACTTGCGACACTTGGATTCGGATTATTCTAATGGGCAACCTGGTTTCTTGGGAAACCCTGGGCCATCAGAGAAATCTTTGATTTTTCTAATGGGAAACCCTTTCAACTTGTTTGATCAAATTCTGAGCATGTAACGCTCTAGGAGATGTTCCCATACCGAACAGTGAGTATTTAAAAAATCACGGGCGCTGGCACCATGACCGCCCGGAGTTGAACCGAGTCCTTCTACCTACATGCATAGTACAAAACTAACTAAATCTCGGTGGATGTACATGGTGTGCTGCAGGCCCGTGCACTCACAATTTGGGTGGGTGGTAGGTTAAGATTGATGTAGACAGAAAAAAGTTGACAATGTATACCGAGTATCAGAGAGTTCTGGTTGAAGTTGTCGCGAACTTCATTCGACCTGTCGTGGTGGTTTAATTTATTCGAAGTTGGTGCAGGACAGCTCAAGCTCGGTCGCGGTAAGTTTTGAGCTGACAAATACGGACACCTGCATTTTCTCCGAGAAAAAACCTATACTGTACCAAGTTGTAGGGAGGCAACTGTCACGGGTAACGGCGGCTCTGTTGCGTTGCCTATTTTCTTGTTGGTCACGGTAACGGTAGGGTTGGTTGCCTGAAAAAAAATTGTGACATAGAGAAAAACGTGGCTGAAAAAAAATCTGCTGGTACTGGAAGCAAGTAAAGTGGCAAGAGGCTCACCAGAACATCTCCCATACACTGTATGTATGCACAGAATCTTTAATCTCACCCCAATCTGCCCTGAAAAAAATAATCTTGTTACCTCCTTAAGCAACGGTCACGGCTCACGGTCCCGCGGTCGCCTAAAAAATAGGCAACGGCCTTGTCACGATCCTTGAGTCGTTGCCTCCCTACAACTTGGTACAATACAAAGTTCGCTTTACTGCTATTTGCGGAACTTAGGGCCCGAACAATTTTTTTTCAAAAGTGACTGTTTCTGTATATCACCCATGTCTCGCTCAATTCTGCACCGTTTTCCATGATTTCAACATCATTGTTTTTGCCTTAAAACGCACCCGTGTGTACGCACATATGTGGAAATAATGCATAATGTGTGCATATATGGTAATATGCATAAATTTACGCATAATATTTCCTATTCACCCACAAGGTAAGTTAAAATTCAGATATTTCAGCAGATAGGTCTCCAACATGATACTCAGCTGCGTGTGGCATTTGAAAATGAATATGTGTTATGGTTATGGTATACCACCTATCCCCAGGTGTTGGGTCCATTCCAACACCCTATTGGGTCGTGTAATTGGCAATTCAAGCCTACTTACATCTGCATATATATACCAGGATAATATCTGATCAATTATTATAACACTCAGAAGGCTAATGGTCGTATAGGAGGCGATATACACAAAATTCTATCCATTACCATATATGGTATGCGTTATGTAATTTCTCCATATCTGTGGGTGCGTGCGGGTGAGGACTTCTAAGGGAAGCACAACGGTGTTGGAATCATGATAAACGATTGAGAATCAAGGGAAATATAGGTGATATACACAAACAGTCATTTTTTGAGAAAAAATTGTGCGCGCCCTAAGTTCTGCAAATAGCAGTAATATAAGTCCATTTACTTTACTGTAAGATGTAACAAACGAGCGGTCGACAAACTGTGGAGTAAAAAGACTGTGGAGATGCTACGGGTATGGCATATGCTAGGTACGGGTATGAATAATACAATCTAGTATGCGGTAGACAACAATGTGACAGATAAGCTTAACTACTAGTAAGGAATGTCATGTGGCTGCGATGAATAGCTCGAGTTTTTTTATCCCGAGACATCAAGTGAAGCTGAATGTCCATCCTACTCTCCTCATGTTCTGTCGAATATGATTTGCATTCCCGTGTGTTGACCAGAAAACTGCACGCCGCTCAGCGGAACGGTGTTCCCACTGGCAGCGACGGAATTGAGGGTAGGGAGCGTGAGATCGGCACGGCTGTGAGCAACGCCCAGCTTGGTGTTGCGATAGACACGACATGCCATTATACTTGTTATTGTTACATTCGGGATGACCAGGAAGCCGTGGTAGACCGGGCTCACGGGGACGAAGGTCATCACTGTGGCGACAATATTAGCAACGACTGTGATCCTGGTGAAAGGATAATCAACATGATAATGAAAGCAGCATCAAACAGGGACGCACATGTAATACATCTGGCCGTCGATGAAAAGCGACCTTGGAAAAGCAGGCAGGTGGGCGCCGCTGAACAAAA
Organism: Mycena metata; assembly: GCA_029378385.1. NCBI lineage: Eukaryota > Fungi > Basidiomycota > Agaricomycetes > Agaricales > Mycenaceae > Mycena > Mycena metata. The sequence continues at coordinate 123,072 of JARKIB010000341.1, read as the reverse complement.
CCTTGACTTGCTCCCCGGGTGTTTGCTGCTCCGCTTCGAAGTTTGTGATAAGCCGGTAGGATATCGCGAGGAAGACGATTGTGTCGTGTACCGTTATAGCGATCCCCGACAAACCAAAGAATGCCGACGAAAAGTGCCGCGATGCAATGACGCACACCGTTGGATTACCCACCCCAATCGCCCCCCCGGCGGCGGTGGTGGTTATGGACGAGGCCAGGACTGCCAGCCACAGACACCCGAATATGATGCTGGGCAACAACTCGCCGTCGAAAATCGCGCGGACCCGGAAGAAAAAGAGGGAGGCCGTCCCGGCCACGCCTATTGGAAAGAAGGCGCTGAACGCAGCATTGGCCACTGCGCAGTCCTGCAGGGGGTACGCTGGCCGGCGAAAAATAGTGTTAACCGCGCTCTTATAGCAGATTATGAGGACTTGCAAGCAAAAATCGTGAATCCCAGCACATAGACGAACGAGGCAATTCTGTCCGTGCGGCAGATTAGTTAACTGTCAAGATGGAGGAGTCAAATGTCCTTCACCTCGATGCAAAATATCCCACAGTGGCTACGTTCAACCGATGTCGAGAAAACAGAGAATATTCGCTCCGGAGATTGTTCAGGATATCCCAGACGAAGACCTGACATAATAAGGAACTTCATGCAAGGCCGGGTGGTAATAGACATACCGCCGTCGACCCAGCGAAGACATACGCCGAGATCACGATTTGCTTCTGAAGGTCGGGCGGGAGTTGCTCAGAGGCTTCCGAGGATTGAGACATGCGAGTGGCCACGCGGGAGACTGTGAACTCGATTAACAAGGATTTCGGCGAGTACTTTTATTCTGGGGCATTGAAAGGAATGAGATCGGAAAGGGTCGCTGCAGAGATGGGAAATCAATTTCATCTAGTCAGTTTGCCGGTACTCATAAAACGGACTAGAACGCCTCGGCAATCGAAACATGGACAGTTGACTGGTGGTGATACTTAACTGTTTCAATTCTAGTTTGCTGGCAACTTTTTAGAAGGTTAGCGAGCTAAGCGAGTGTAAGCGGCTCCAAGCGAGCCTGGACCTTAAGATTATTGTTAGCGAGGTGATTTTTCTCGTAAAAAGTTGCCAGAAAGTTAGAGTTGAAACCCCTAAGTGAGAACGCCGGGGATTTTGGACCACCTTTCGACACCGACTCGTCGACGCAAGAGCGCTAGTGTAGGTTCAATGGGTGAGTATACGACGCAAACGATTGAATTCGAACTGAAAAGGGAACTTACACGGCGAGTACGGGTAGACTTTTGAGTTCAGGATCAAGTACGACAAGAAAAGAATGCACTCACCGCTCGCTCCGCTAGTCGAAATATCCATGCGACGCTGAACCTAAAGTTCGTCGCCGATATTTGGCCGATATTCATGTCGTGTGCATGTATTTAATTGCAGCCGTCAAGGCTGCTCAGGTCGTGCAAGGCACCTTCTCTGACCTTTTGGCAGATGGCGGAGCCGTCCGCCCCAAACGCGCCCACTAGCACAATGTCAGATTATTGATGAACACAAGGGTTGACCGTAGCCAAGTTTTTTTTTTTGATCGCCGTCGCGGTTCGTCAGGGGTATCTGGGGTTTTAATACATCGCGAGGCTCTAATGAGAGGGAGAAACGCGATGTATCAACAGCTCTAATTAGAACGTTCGCGATACATCACCTTAGAGCTCTTGCCTTTCCAGGTAGCAGGGGCGCGTGGGCGACTGTCAGGCGGTCCTTGATCGCATGGCGGCGTCGTCCCGCAGTTTCGTTGTCGGGGCGCGAAGGGCGCGAGCGGGGTGGCTGTACTTGCCATTTCCGGTACTTTTTGCCTGGGTGCCTCGCGGGTCCCAGTTTGTCAGTGTAGCTATTAAACATGTTAAAAAGCACTCACCTGCATTCCTAGAGGCTGGACTTTGCTGTGGGACTTGGAACGAGCACCGCAAGTTGTACCCAATCGGGCGAAATGAGCGTGGGCCGATCGTTGTTTGTAGTTGTTACCATCTTCTTCCCTCTCACTTCCGCCACCATTCCGCCCTTCCCCGTTCCCCTGGAATGCCCTCCGTTGGACGAACGCACCTAGGTAGTCTCCAAAACCCACCGCTGCGGTAGCAGAGCTTCCACAGCCTCTTTGGTCTCAAATTTAGCTGGCGCACCCACCCGGCTCCCCTTGTTTGCCCCTTCCCTCCGCGCCAGAATCCGCCCCATTGACAGTCCCACGTCCTTCAGCAACGTTCCCCCCATACCCTCCTCAAATATCTAGGCTGCCGCTAGCGTCTCGCGTCGTCCACCCCCATTTTTGCACCCCCGCTCCGCACCCCTTGCACCCGGGTTTCCGCGGCCCACGCACCCCCATCGACGGCTGCCGGTTGTTCTAGGACGTCGCCCCCACACGCACCTCGAATATATAGCGTGCCGCTGGCGTTACCCGGCCGTTTTGGCAATTTTTGCACCCTGCGGGCCGGACCACTTGCACCTGCGTACCTGCGGCTCGATCCACCCTATCGATGGCCTCTGGTCCCTGGGCGACCCCGCCCCCATCGTCTCCTCAAATATTTAGCGCATCGCTGGCGTTGCGCCTCCGTTTCACCAGCTTTACACACCATGCGCCGGGACCGCCTGCGCCGCGCCCCCGCGCCCCGGACTTCCCTATCGACGGCTCCCTGTCGTCGAGAGACCTCTCCCCCACACGCACCTCCAGTTTCTAGGCGGTTGCTCACCCCGCGTGTCCGCTCCGGCCGTTTCTGTACCGGGCGCGCCGAACCGCCTGCACCCGCGCCCCCGCGCCCTGCACTTGCCTGTCGGTGGCTCCCCATCGTCGAGGGCCCTCGCCCCCATACACCCCTCAAATATTTAGCGCATCGCTGGCGTTGCGCCTCCGTTTCACCAGCTTTTACACACCATGCGCCGGGACCGCCTGCGCCGCGCCCCCGCGCCCCGGACTTCCCTATCGACGGCTCCCCGTTGTCGAGAGACCTCTCCCCCACACGCACCTCCAGTTTCTAGGCGGTTGCTCACCCCGCGCGTCCGCTCCGGCCGTTTCTGTACCGGGCGCGCCGAACCGCCTGCACCCGCGCCCCCGCGCCCTGCACTTGCCTATCGGTGGCTCCCCATCGTCGAGGGCCCTCGCCCCCATTCACCCCTCAAATATCTAGCCCCGCGCTGGCGGTGCACGTCACCTTCGGCCGGGTTTGCACCCCGCACCCTGGATCGCCCGCCCCCGCGCCCCGTGCCCTGCGTCTCCTTATCGACCACTCCCCGTCGTCGAGGGATGTCGCCCGCACACGCACCTCAAGTTTCCAGGCGGTTGCTATCCGTACGCGTCGTCCACGGCCATTTTCGCTATGCCTGCCTTTTTTGTATTTTCTTTCTGCCCTCATTTGCTCGGGCACCGTGTTAATTCACTTACTACTCACTTGTTGCTTCGCTTTGAATTAAAAAAGTTTCCGTCGCAATTTCAATGTCTCGAGAGTCAGCCCGCAAATGATTCAAACGCCAAGACTACTGTACATCGGGCCAGTTCACCATCGCAGCAAGTACACATCGCAGCACCAAATGCAGCCGCCCACTATTCCTCGTCCGGTTGATAATCCACGCCGAGCGCGATGCAGTCCACCAAGCTAAGGCCTTTGCGCCAAGGCTCCCCGTCGCTCTGGTCGTCGATCTCGTCCTGAGTGAGGCCCGTCTCGGCTTGCGCGACTAGTCAGCTCGACGCTCATCAATATCACTGCGACTTACCTCTCAATGCTGCCGCCGACGCGATCGACGCGACAGCATCCTCCGTAGGGACAAAGCACCCGAGAAGGCAGCCGCGATTGCGGAGTACGCACTCGCCATGCATAGCGCGGCACACCTCCGCAAGGTAGTGGTGCGCCTTCTCGAACGAGCTGAACGTGTGCATCTTTCTAGCCCTGGTGTCCTCGTTGAGCAAATAGGGCTCATTCATCACTGCGTCCGCCCAAGCCCTGCTTCAATCATCAGTACGAAGCCGTATTAAACGGCGCAAAAACGCACTTTCTCGTGAATATACCCTCCGCTGTGTGTCCTTCAACAACCCACCACGACTTCGCCCCATGTTTCTCCTTTGTCCATCCCGACTTGCGATAAAATCTCACTTCGCAGCCTTTGAATCCCGTGTTGGGGTCGACATATCCATCGATGCGCCTGAATGGGAAGTCCACCCAAGGGCGAAGAAAGCTGACGTCGTAGTATTCGGATTGGGAAGTCATGGTGGTCGAGATTGAGAAAAAAACTGCGGCTGCGCTGACATCAGGCGGACTTTTAATCTTTTGATCGCGGCAACGGCATCGGCTCTTTTTTTTCTTTCCTTTTTATGCCCTCCCGCTTGAGGCACAGGTGGAAGTTATAAAGGGAAATAATCAGCGACAAGTATACTAAATGGAAAGGAATTCACGTCGAGTTATTCATGTCGAAAAATTAAGAGACACATGCAAAAAAATACATGCGGTGGCAACAAATCCTCTCGGCGGAATCGAACCGCGGACCATCGGATACGCCTAACATAATACATTGGCGGTACTTCCAGCTCGACCACAGAGGCATAATATTCCAGCGCTCCTTGTGATCTATATACTGAAGTTAATTCCCGCGCGCAAAGTAAAAATAAATAAATGTCAAGTCCGCTACCCGAGACACAGAATGTAATTAATAGAAGAAGAAAGCGCGAAGACACTGCAACTAATACGACCTACGCCCTCCTGGGCCGCTTCCTGCAGACACATAAGCAAAATATCAGGGGAAAAAAAAAACATCATACCCTGCCGCCTGACCACTGGCATCCTCGTTCTCGTCCACCTTTCGCTTTTTCCCCTTAGCCTCCTTCACCCGCGCCTCAAGTAAATCGGCCTCCTCGTTGGGGTTCTTCGGCGCCCGCTTCTGCCTCCCTGGGCGGCCCAATCCCGACGCCGCCTCAGCGTGCTCACGCTCGGCATTCTCCCGCTCCTGATTGAATCTTCCAGGCGGACCCAATTCAGGAATGGGCGGTATGGCCCCCCCGGGAGGGCGTGGTAGGCACCAGACGCCAGGCTGGGGTGCCTTCTTCTTTGTCTTAGCCTTCGTCTTGTCCTGCCCCTGCCCATTCTCGAACGCCCGGATCCCCTGCATCATCTCCCGCGACAGGAGGCCAGTCGGCGCGTCGAGCGGGAGAGGGATAACCTCCCCGTTGTCGCCGTACGTCTGGCGAAACTGGAAGAGCGGTTTGGGCTGAGGCCTTGGGCCTTGACTCCCGCCTTCGTCCCTATCTCCCTCCCCACCGCTGCTCCCTCCCTCCCCACCACCCCCATCGGTCGTTCTCGCTCCTCCACGTCCACGTCCCCGCCCTCCGTCGCTGCTCCCTACATCCCCGCCCTCTATCCCAATTTCGACCCGCCCGTCCGTTTCCTCTCCCGCATCGCCTCCCCCTCCTCGTCCACCTTGCCCCCCACCACCACCACCTCGTCCTCGTCCACGTCCACGTCCACCCCCACCACCACCACCTCGTCCTTGTCCACGTCCACGTCCACCCCCACGACCACGGCCAGCTGTCGCAGTCCCTCGCGTGGTCGCGGTCCCTCGCGTGGTCGCAGTCCCTCGTGCTTTCGGAGGATTCGCCATCGGTCGCGAAAGGGGGTAGTCACCCTCGTCACCCTCCTCTCCGCCCTCCTCCTCCGAGTTCGCGCGGGCGTGGGCGGGTTTCGCAGTGGCTGCGAGCGGCATCTCCGTGTCGTCGTCGTCGTCGTCGCTGCTGTCATCTGGCGCCCCCGATGCCATCGCCAGGCGCAGCGCCGCGGTGGACGTCGCAATTGCCGAGGTGGAGCTCGCAACCGCCGCTGAGGCGGTTCTAAGGAGCCTGGGCGGAAGAGGGGACCCCGCTGCTCGGCCGCCCGTCGTTGCTGCACTGGGCTTGGATACAACCGCCGGGGGGGTGGTTTTCGCTGGGGGCTGCGGCACGCTGCGCTTCACCGGCGGTCCGTGGGGCGAGCTCGTCGTGCTGGTCGCCGGTGTGGGCGTTGTTGCTGCGGGCTTCATGGGTGGTGTGGGGGCTCCAGCTCGTCGCGCTGGACTTGACGGGCGGGGTGTGTGGCGTGCTCGCGCTGGTCGACGTCCCTATATTGAAGCATTAGTATCCTACTTCTGTATACTCGACGTGCACATACCTTGTACCCATTGTGTCCAGCTCGTCGCGCTGGACTTGACGGGCGGGGTGTGGGACGTGCTCGTGCTGGTCGCTGTTGTGAGGGTCGTTGAGCTCGTCGCGCTGGACGTCCCTATATTGAAGCATCAGTATCTGTATGATAAAACTCGACGCACACATACCTTTTATCCATTGTGTAAGGTGGCCTGCAGCACCATTCCCTCCTGCTACATCCGAAGCTACCGTTCGTGGTTAGCGCATTGTACCTTTAAACGTTCGTGGCAAAAGAAAACGTACTTGAGATGGCCGCTGCATCCGAGCGTCCCAACGACGTCGTACCCGCGGGGACGTCCTGCATATACATATCCCCCGCTCCCGCTCCGTTTGACTCCCAAAAGGCGGCGGCTACGTCCGCAGGGTTCTCGAGGACGAACTGGTTGAGTATTGACATTTCTTCTTCCGTCAGTGTACAGTCGTCAAGGGCTGCAAGGGGCGGAGAGGGCGACGTGAAGGGTGGGGTCGGCGCTCCTGGCTCCGTGAAGGCAGGCGACGGTGTCGTGCTCAAGGGCGTCTCAGACGCCGTGAAGGCAGGGGTTGCCACCTGAGTCGACGGCGCTGGGGTTTGTTTTGAGGTCGAAATCACAGGAAAGGTTATCGGCGTCGCTGCAGGTGGCTTTGCTTTCTTCGATTTTGTCTTTGTCTTCACTTTTCTGGGCGGAGCAGTCTTAGATACAAAGGTTGGTGCCTCTTCTTCAGCGTCGTCGTCGGACATTTTGAGTAAATCGTCGAGGTCTTCGACCGGGTCCGGCAGAGCCATTGCATCGCGCACGCTACGAGCTAACATAGCAGTGAGTACGTTGCCGTGGGATGAGAAGATAAGGGACTCACGGAAACATTTCTTCAGGAATTCGGTGAATGGGCTGCTCACGGCTGTCTTCCAGTTCGAATGGGCTTGCCTGAAGGTGTGGCCAGCGGGTGTGAGACCAGAAGAGAAGCTGTGCAATCACCCATCAGGCGGCGCTAACACGTACATCGGTTGAGCTCAACTTACACCTGCAAACTCAATGCGCCTCCAGCATTCGGTGTGGGTCCGCCCACCATCGTGAATCCTACCCATCCCGTCTTCTCGTTCAAGATCTTGTGGAAATTACTGACGATGCCCTCTAACTGGTCCAGCGATCTGCATGAAATTATCAGCTAACGGTACAAGTGCACACGCGTTCTCATACCTCTGGGCTCTCTCTGGGGTCAACTCTGAGCTTGCCTCTGTCGAGCTCAGCTCTTTCAGCCGCACGATTTCTTGTTCCAGCCTCTCTAGAACGTCCGGCTCCTCTTCGTCCACCAACGCTCTGGTCACCCTCCTCATCACCGTCATTCGCACCGCCGACTGCTCCCTCAGCGTTTTCTTCAACTCCACGCCGGGTGTCTCGCCGTCCTCTGCGACCCATTCAATATCTTCCCCATGTTTCCGATAGAACCCCTCTGCTTTCAAAGCCTTCCGAACGCGGTCGGGGTACAACTTCTGATACACCTCCACCACTTGTGGGCCGCGGTGACGCGTCTGGTCCTTCCATATCGCGGCGGCCAGGGATTCGGTGTCGTTCCTCTTCACTGGAACGGCTCCAGAGTCGCGTTGCGTTTTGACGTGATTGCGGAACCAGCTTCGAAGTTGCTGCCTCGGCGGTCAGCTCAACGTTCAAACCATCGCGCGAAACCAGTGCCCGTACGCGCGCAGGCCTCATCCCCAGCAGGCGACATCCTCGACGGACACACGGGACGTCTTCAACCAGCCCCCGACGCGTCTTCAACCAGCCCCGGACGCGTCTAGCATGCGACGACGCGACAACCAAGGAGCTCACCTTTTTACGCTTCTTCAACGCCGCGCTGAGCGTCGCGGTCTCCTCCGCGGTCAAAGGCACACCGCTCTCCGCGGCCGGGAGGCCATTCGTCGCCTCTTCTGGCCATTTTTTAAACCAGCCCTCGTCCAAGGCCACAAAAAAATCGCTTTGGTCACCCGTCGTTTTGGCGTTGAGATATTTGGGGAGTCGCGCCTCTAACCACGGCGTCTGCTCGTCGTTGGTCCATCTTTGGGGCGCCATAGCAGATACGATGAGCCAGCAAGTGTAAACAATAAACGAAGGTGTCGTGTTTGGCAAAACAACAAGCTACTGAATCTTTTGATCCCCAGCTTCTACAAATTCCCGGCGATCCTCGCGTGATGATTGCGAAACCAGTTCCGTATCCTCATCACCATCTATTAAACCAAGCTGAGTGCAGCCAAATTTTGTTACGACCTCGAAGCTTACCCTTCTCACAGCCTTCTTCTCCCACTGGGCGTCGAAATCCTCCCAGTCTTGGATCCAAGCAGCTTCGACCACCGACCAAAATTGTGGCAAATTGTGCTGAGCGCGTGCGGCTACAAAATCCGGCATTCTGGCCTCAAGCCATTCACGTTGAGCGCGGGAACACCACTGCGGCGGCGGCATATTTTGGGTGAGTTTCTCTTTTCGGGACACTTGCTCATGCGTTCACTTAAATGGGAATCTCGCTTATACATTTTAGGATTGACCAATCGGGCGGCGCCCCTGGGAACACGCCCCAGCCCATTCATGCACATGGACCCATCAATGCCGTCGTCAATGTCGTCGTCCCCTTATCGTCACCCAAAACCCTAGCCCATGTAGCCCACACCTTCCAATACAATTATCTTCCTTCTCTTGCTGCTGCCCGAGCCCTCGGGAGATTTAAATTGAAGAGAAAAACAAAATTTTATTTAGATACCAGCGGGCCAACGAGAATGAAATGTATGATGAGACTCGAGAGGCTCTCCAAATTCGTCGTACGTCGTGCAGTTGTGGGTGTGAATGCGCCAGCGGCGGACCGCGACATATGCATCGAGCGGGAGAAAGTGGCCCAGGAATGTGCGGTAGTCGTCTCGCGTCCAGAATGTGCGATAATAATCGCGCTCCGACGCATTCGCCCAGCCACGCTGCATAGGATGGTCCCGGTTCAGCTTTGCGACAGCTTCCAGACGTTGACGGACTGCTGCTCCAGCTTCCCCCGCGCCAGCGTCCGCCGCATTTCTGGCGGCAGGTCGCAAACTTGCAGGTAGAGAGGACGCACTGCATATAATATATTTAATAGCTACCTTTGAGAGAAATCATGGACGCACCTTGAAGTCAATCCCATGGCCCTTTCCAGAATCGAGTCAGACGCCGGACGAGGCCATTCTTCAGCCATCTGTTGAGGTTCGCGCAGAGTAACTAGGGCGTCGATGGCGATCCTTTCTCCGACGGCAATACTTTGTCGAGACGCCGCCGAGTAAATGGTGTGACAATCCGCGCCCGGCTCTGTGCGCATTTCTGACCGAGGCGGAAGCTCTGGGTTCGCCCATGAGGGCGTCGATAGACGCCTCTGAATGTATGGTTCGTCCTGGAGACGCGCGAGTGCTTTCTTGTTTTCTCTAGCGAAAATTAGTGCCTCCATCAATCGCCCGCGAATTATCGCTCACCGGCTCACTGCCATCCTCTGCCGGTGATTCTCGCGCGCCACGGGGTTGCTGGCCACCCCTACGTTAATGAAGTGGAAAGAAAACAAACTCCTATAGTACATACCTGGCGTAATAAGCCTTTTGAGCATTGCGATGGTTGCGAGCTTTTTCCTCCTTGCTGAGGCTAAATCCAGGGTCAGTGTGGTATGTGGGCATAAAGGAACGTAACAGACCCCGGGCGGTAGGTGTCTGAGGCCTTGGGAGGTCGTTTTCGCGATTTCTTGGTCATTGAGGGTTGGTGGTGGTGGAAGCAGAAGGAGAGCGTAAGTATGATTGACCGCTATTTGTTCTCTGCTGGAACGCACCTCGGACGGTTTCTCTCCTTCCACAACACCTCTCCTCGTGAAACAAAACGTCTAGAGTACCGTTTTGACGTCCTGAGTAGAGTGGTGATCTCCTTGAGGCCGGGAAAAATCTGTACGGGCTTGAAATTTGCGATATACGGCGGGTGACTGATATTTCACTACCTTGCTTTTGTAACTTCTTGCAGGCTAATTCAAAGCAGGACATCCCAGGACCTCAGGCACGGTGTCGAAACCAAAATTAAAGACCTCACCCTCGAGCATTGTCAAGATACTTTTTTTTGCACGGGAGATCACTTCTTTCGTCGTCGTATTCAATCCGAGAGGTAAGATAGCGACACAATACGGTGCGCGTTGGTCTAGCACAACTTTTGCGTTCCAAGTTTACGGGTCGAAGGGGCATGGACGCTTGCTACAGTTTGACCTTCAGGCGGACTGATAATTGATGTCAACCGTTTTCACTTCTGACAGTTCCTACGCACCATAGGTTGAAATTGAAGAGGTTTTCCAGTGTCGGATAGACGCAGTGTTGAGCAAGAACCTCACATGGAGTGGGCTGAGTTGAGGCCACTTGCGTCCGGAATAGGAAATTTAATCACGGTCACTCGTGACACCGCTCTTCCTCCTCCATGACCTGACTCCCGTTTTTTTCTCTGGTCACCACCACGCAAGGTCAGTTTCTCCAAATTTTACTCTAACTCCGTAGAGCTCACCCGGTGGCATTCGACCGCACCATACACTGAGTCTTACCGCAGCGCTCTACGGTGGTGCGGTCGAATGCCACTGGGTGAATTCGACGGAGACAAAGTTTCTGGTTTGCCAACACGCACTGACACATGCTCACAGGGCAGGCCCATCCCCGGTGGCTGGCATTATGTCGCGACAGACGCGTAGCGGCGCTCAATTCTCGCCCTACGAACTCCTCAATCTGCCAAACTCACTACGCTCTTTTGAAATCATCCGAACCAATATTTCTCTCGACGCACTTCTACACGACGCGGTCGCAGACGACGACATCTACGCTGCCGAACAAGAGGCAGCCAATTATAACCCCGAGGATGACTGGGAGGACGTCGACGACCCGGATTCCACCTTGCCACCCAGCCCACCATCGCCACTGACGCCACTCACACCCTCATCGCCCACATCCTCCGCTGTTCCTTCCCCTCAAGCTTCACGCACTGCTTCCCCAGCACTGTCTCCCGTCCCTGTCGAGAAAGCGCGCGGCAAGCAGCAGGCAGCGGTGCGCCGGAGTCGGCGGCGGCAGCGTCAGCACGCGGGTGAAACACCGTACGACAAGCGTCCAGACCCTCGCTACTCCCAGTCCCATCGTCAACAAGAATCCCATACGGTGTACTTCGATCTCGCTGACGCCCCAGCTGCGGCCGGTGCTTGGGTCGGTCGCCGACGTGCCAACGCGGAGCGTCGCCACCGCACGTTGCCAGAGCTGCTTGATGAAGGCGGCGAGGTGATAGAATGGAATGGGCGGTAGGTGTACTGTCTCATTCTGACGTTCCTCCTACTAATCACCTTTTATAGCGATCCCAAACTTATCGTCGACGCCGAAGGGCGCATCATTGCCATCCTCCTGGGAACCCCCGAGGACGAGGAGTGGGCTGCGGTCATCGAAGACGCCGTCGCCGCGATGGCGCACGCGCGCCGCGAAGCGCTGCGCCAGGGTGAATGGCGGGTTGGTACCGTTCACCGGCGCGGCACCCACCTTGCCCTGCGGAAGGGTACCTCATTCGGAGGCGGTCAGAAGGTGGGTCATCTGTCATTGAGGTGTACGTCGGTGGCTACCCAAAGCTACAGCGGCCCGGCAATCTTTGCCACACACCCTTCCTCCGGCGCCTCATTCGACGGCTACTGCGTAACAAGTCAATCCGCAGAATTGCAGGGTTCCAGTCCAGTGCGTGCTCACTTCTTCAGACAACTCTGCGTCTGACATAACCGCAGTGGGTTTAGCGCTGTATGCCCCGAAGCTCTATCGTTATTACTGCAAGGTCCTCCGCGCCCTCTTTCGGAAACACCCCAACCTTACCCATACCTTCCGTAACTCTATCTTCCCCGCCGTCACCCTCAACTGCGGTGACGCCGTTACCTTCGAGCACTGCGACATTCTGAATCTCGTCCACGGCCTCTGCCCCGTTACCTCTGGCTGGCCGCTTCAACCATGTCCTCGGCGGCCACATGTATTTGAGACAACTCCGCCTCATCATCCAGTTCCCCAGCGGCGCCACCATGTTAATCCCTTCCGGCTGCCTCGACCACGGCAACACGCCCATCCAGACCAACGAAACTCGCTATTCCATCACGCAGTACGCCGCGGGCGGGCTCTTTCGTTGGGCAGCCTATGGGTTTCAGTCGGCAAAGTCCCTTCTCGCGCAACCGGGCGGGGAGGACGTGAAGAACGCGTTCGACGGGGTCCCAGGCAGTCGGTGGCAATGGGGACTCAATCTCTTCTCAAAGCTCGACGAGCTAGATACCGACCGGGTCGCAGTCTTCCAATCTTGATACATATAATATAGCTACGTGCCTTTGCTCAATATATCTTCATTTTCTAGCATCGCCGGTGTCGTCAGATTCCCTTTTTGGGATGTGATTTTATTTATTGATTTTATTTCTTCTACTGCGAACGTCTCTTCTTTCTTACCACTCACTCACCATGTCAACTGCAGCAGTTACCCCAGCCTCAAAGCCGAAGAAACGGAGCCTCAAACCCTTGCGTAAGTTATTTCTGTCCACAATATCGTTCATTGCTGACTTGTCTTGTTCCTGGTAGCACCGCGATCGACGGCATCGATGCCCGACGGCGCTCGGCGCCCGTGCCCTCCGCCGCGTGTCCCGACTCCCCCGACAATGTGCCCTCCGTCGCCGTCGTGGGTCGCGGCCTGGAGCACTCTCTTCGACGACCTTCAGCAGCCGCTTGAGCAGGAAAAGAGGGCGCAGGCTGAGGCTGGGGATGCTTCCATGTGCGTATTTGGCAAATCCCTCTTGACGCCATCTGACAGTTGCACCAGGGATTCAGGGAACGTTGATGGGATTGAAGATGACCCGGTTGAGGCCAACGTGGTGTACGTCGAAGGATCGTGAGTCTATTCTCCAATTTTTTTGTCTGCCAAGAACTGAGTCCGTCCGAGGGAGGAGCAGCTAGCCACGGCCGCGAACTTTGAGGCGCTTTTGCAGGAGCCGCTGAGGACTGAACAAGAGTACCGAGCTAATTGGGATTTAGCTCCATGGCCCGCGAACGTCGATCCGTGCGTGCGCGTGTCCCTTGAAATTGCAGCCTACTGATGCTTCTGATCGTTTTAGTGCGAAACGCAAGGCCATGATCGCTGCTCGGTGCGCTTGCTTACCCTCAGCCCTCCTCTGAGCTGACGCCTCTTCACAGGGTTAGAAAAATGAATGGGGTTCTCGACGAGTAGTTCATGTAGGCCCGTTGCAAAAAACAAAACAAACTCTTTCAATTCAGTTCGTTACCAAATATTGCGTGGATCCATTGAGCCGATAGAGATACCGCCGAAATCAAGATTGATCACATTTAAGGTCGACGTGGGACGGCAACGTGAGAGATGCCATCCACTTACCCAACTGTAATGTCGACACTGATGTACCAGTCGGTACTGCTCCTTGAATATTATCAACTAATTTAAATTCAAGCCTTAGGCTTAGCCGTCGAGAGCGGGTGTTGATCTACCTGCGCCGGAGGTACCAACTTGCAGAGACTGAGCAGGAACGCGCTCGCTTGCGTCGGGAAATATTGTGCTTGATGCGCGAGGTCTAAACAGGTGCGCCGCTCCAGCGCTTCATTAACTCATAGCTCACATAAAATATGCACAGTGTGCTGGTATAATTTAACGCCTCAGTTATTAGTTATGCCAATGAACTCATGTTGCTGCATTCCGTTTTAATATTCCGTTCCGGTTCGCACCGTCAAGTTGAGACCACACAGAAAAATTGACATTGCTGGGGCCAAAAGAAAAAGAGAAGCGGGCTAAGACGCAGTGCCGTCGATACCCTCTGCACCCCCCGCCGTGGACGTCCCTTCCCACGTTCGCCACCCGCTACCCGTTCCCCAACCATCCCCCGCGCCCGCCGTCGAGGAAGTCTCCGGGGATCCCCACCCCAACCCGCTGTCTGTTTCCCGCAAGCGCCCCGGCTGCGGGCCCCACCCCGTTCCCATAGTGTCCACGGGATACTTGACGACAAGGGGAGGGCCGTGGGGGTAAAATGGGGAGATTTGCTCCCATCCATAACGGCTGGGCTGCCAGCCGGGGGCGCTTAACCAAGCCTCGCGGTCGAGGATGATTTCAGCTGCCAAAAAAAAAGGGACAGAGGTGAGTGAAGGAAGGGGGTGCTGCACCGTTGCACGTACCTTCGCTGACCCCGAAAGCGGTGGCGAGGTCGGAAACGAGGCGGGCCTGAGCGGTGGCGACCTCCTCTTGACGGCGAGCCCAGGCAGCACGAGCTGCAGTGAGCGCCGCAGCGTCAGCACGACGCTCGGTCCAAGAGTACTTGAAAAGAGCTGTGGGGTATGAGAAGGCGTATTGAGTAGAGAACGAGAGAGACGTACGAGGTTCCGAGGAGTGCTTTTTGCCGCGCGGGGTCTTCTTTGACTTGGTGGTGCGGGCGGCCTTGGACTTGGTTGCCTTGGCCATGCTGAGAAGGGAAAGGCGACGGGCCACAGGCGATCGGTCAGGATCTGGCCCACATGTACATTTTGATTTGAGATCGTCATTGGACACGCACCGCATCAACATTCCGACCTAACCTTCCATCGATTCATCCAGCATGGCCGACGCGACGCCCAAAATCCCGACCCAGGAGGAGGACCGAGCCTTCAAACGATGTGAGCGACTAGATTTACAGAGTAAAACACAAACTGACATTAATTCAGTGGCCCTCGACGGCGCACCGCTGGACGCGGGCTTGCGGAGCTGGGTCGACCGCTACGTTCCCGCGAAACCTAAGCCTGCGGGTTATGTTGCTGGTGCCGCCGTGAGGGAGCGTGTCGCGGCGCGCGCTCTTGCTGCAGCGCGAGAACGCCCGGCGCTCGAGGAGAAAGCCTTCATGCTGCGTGAGCGCGTACAAACTCGTAGCTATGAACAATTACTTACTCGATTAGGCTCCCTTGGTATTCCCCTCAACCCACGCCCCAAGCCCGCTGGATATGTTCCTGGCGCCGCGGTGAAGGCACGCGTCGCAGCTCGGCGTGAACGCATCGACACGTTGTTGGCGTTGTGCAAGCCGCGCGCACGTCACCCGGGTTTTGTTCGGTTTGGGCCTCTGTCGGAACCGGTGCTGTCGAGGGCGGCGAGGGAGAAGGCGGCCAAGGCGGCGAAGATGAAGGCGACGGGGGATGCATATGCGCAGCGGCGGCGCGAGGAAGCTGCCGCGAACGTCGCTGAGCTCATTCAGCTGCGTCTCGCGGGTGAGCAGCGCAAGAAGAGAGATGGAGAGCACGTTTAGCATACGCACCTTGTATCGTTGGCTCTCCGCCCACCAATCTATTGTCCGCTCACGAACCGCCCAATCTGGAATGAATCTGGGTCAATCTAACGCCGGCGTACAAATTTCAGATGGTGCAACTGAATGATGGGATAAAAACTTGCCTTCCACCACCATGGACCCCGGTTTGCAGGTGAGTTTCTTCCCCATACCACTGCCCTCGCTCATTGGACACCTAGGACATGGATTTTGCCCACATCTTGCAGCTTGAAGCCGAGGACCAGCAGCGATTGAGGGAGCCGGGGGGCTGCCCAATGAGCTGCGACACCTGTAACCAAGTAACGGGAAACCTCTTTCGCTGCCGCACTTGCTTTTGGCCGAGGATTATTTGCCGCAGTTGCACTCTCGCAAGGCATGCTGAGCAGCCTTTGCATCGTATCGAGGTAAGTCGTTTCCTTCACTGTCTCTGAGCCTCTTTCTCACCTTTATTCCAGGGCGTCCCAGACTTTAAAGGCACGACGTTGGCGATGATGGGTTTGGTGGTCTTCTTGGGACACGGCGGCGCCAAATGCCCTCGGGGTGTCCGCGACGCCGACTTCACCATCCTCGGTCTCGACGGAGCCCACGACGTCAATTTGGATTTTTGCGGTTGTGACCACGCGCGGACTCGTGGAGAGCAGCTCGAGGCTATGCGTCTGCACGGCTGGAGGAGCAGCCATACTGCTTTGGACTTTGAAATGGCGCGGTACCGGGAAGATTTGGGCTTGATTCAGGCGAAGCCACAGAAGAAGAAGACCAGGAAGGAAGGGAAGAAGGCTGTAGTTGGTTGAATTTCGTGTTCTTCGTCGTTGTCGCCAGAGTTTTGCATATTTTGTGTGAGCGCGTCTGGAGACCCGTTTTGGGAAGGTTGTCGGCCGAATATGTCCGCCCCGCTCGGGACTGCCGAGCATTAAGCGCTGTAGTTAAGCGCCGGCTGCGCGTCAAACGCGTCGTGTCACTTGGTGTGACCGCAGCTGATCTTTCTTCCTTCCTCCACGTATGTACTCCGATGCCTAAAGAACAACAACCGCGCCGCCCATACAGCAAGGCCCGCCCCACGGCATCCGGCTTGGTCCATGGGAGTCGCCCCGCCGATGCGCTCGATCAAGGCTATGTTTTCTTGCAGCGTTCCGTTCTATCCAGGGGCTCGTTATAGCGGTCTGGTCTCCCATGAAAGCCACGACAGCAAGAAGTACTATCTCTCCCGACACCCAACTAACCCGGCAGTGTTCACTCAATAGTACGTTGTATTGTTCCGCTTATCAGCGTGTCTGACGTATCCTGTCAGCGACCAGCGCGGACCATTGACGCGTGGGTTGGATCCCGAACCGGACGTCCAAGGGTACATCGGCATTCGTGCTGTTTCCAACGCCATCTATCGGTTCTGTATCGCGACCCACAACCATGATGTTACGAGTGCTCCACGACAAGCCTCGTTGACGGAACCGCCCCTCCCTGTGGACCAGTTGCTCGACTGGACACCCACTGCCCCTAGCGGACGGGCGGAGCGCAAGAAACGCGTGCCCACACCCCAAGATCCCTCCCCTGTGCGGTCTCCCTCACCCCAGACTTACGTCCAGCTGATGGATCGTATCTGGTTCCAGAGGGATAAAACGCCGGGGTACGTGTACAAAGAGCCCGTGCCGTATGCATACGGGTCTCCCCTGCTGCCCAATCCCCAGCCACGTCATCCAAACGCTGCCCCAATTGCCGGCGTCGTTCCCGAATCCACACAGCAGTGCGCAGGTCCCGCCTCGAAAAAACAAGTGGTCGTCAAAGTCCCCGCCCTTGTCAACGTTCGCCAGGCCGTCCCGGCCGTAGCGTCTCCACCGAACGCTGTCGTCAATGCTCGCCAGGAATCGTGGTATGTTGTGTCCGACGGCTGTGTGTTTCGCGACGCGTAGGTGCTCAAACCCTGCTTCATTACTTTCGCTTACTGTCAGTGCCAGGACACAAGCCGAGGCTGCTATCATGCGTACCCCCGGCGCCACATGGTTGCACGTCGACTCGCTGGCCAGCGCGGGGGATTGGCTACTCACCGAGGGATTGGCGAAAATCTTGTTCATGACCTCGGACGGCTGGGGTTCGCTGTCGCCGTACGTGTTTTCGCTGTTTAACATTTCCTCGCTGACAAAGTCTCAGATTCGCCGCCAAACAGTACATGGACGAGCATCCGAAAGCTCGCCTCCGCATCGTGTCTTCATTGGTGGAGGGGGAGAGCTGGGTCAAGTCGCTGGGGGGGCCGTCCGCCTCGTCTTCGCCGTCCAACTCGGCTTCGCTTTGATCTCTCGCGTGCCTTTGCTATAATCTCTCGAACATCTTTGCTATAATCTGAATTCGTGCTAACTACCTGAAATCGTGCTAACTACCTGAACTCGTGCTAACTACCGATACTTTCCTATTGCTGATTGATACTATACTCTGTGATATTTGTACATACTCGCAGATACTTGCTGAATTGAATAACCGATGCTTTGTTCCATCGAGTGAATGGGGCGATGTAATAAATAGGGGCTGTGGCTGTCCAGCTGTCATACCGTGTCCAATCAACAACTTGCTTCCCACCGCCATTGTTGTACAAGGCGGCGGCGTCCTCTCTCTGGTCTGCCGCTGGCCGCGGCGGTCTGCGCTGCGGCCAGTGGGTCTTCTATCGCCAGCCGTGACGGTCGTCGTCGCAGATGGTCGGTCTTGCTTCAACGTCCCGCCGACCAACGTCACCAACCGCCAACCTCGACCGCGACAAAATGCTACGTACTCGGCTACGAACTCGGGGCTGCGGTCCCAGAAGACGTACCTATCGACCTCGCCAAATACTACGTAGTTGGTTACGAACTCGGGGCTGCGGTCCTAGAAGACGTACCTATCGACCGCGACAAAGGCTACGTATTTGGCTACGACCTCGGGATCCTGATGTCCCGGAAGACGGCATCCAACCAAGGACGCGTCGTCGCGGATGGTGCGTCTTTCTCTTTGACAAAATCTTCCAAGTAAATTGACTGTATTGATCAGGTGAATCCATTCCAAATTATCTCGCCACTGCCGCTACATTCTACTACTACTGGGTCGAAGCTCCCGGGCGACTGCAGCGCACGTTCCACTGGCAGGCGATGTCGTAGGAGCAGAAGACAATTTTATTCAAACCATCTTCACTGAGGGACGCAGTGAGTTAATGAATAAAAAGAAAGCCAACGGTCACTGACGTTAAAGTGTCCAGGTTGTAATCGAAGTTTTGGTACCGCTCTCCGCGTTGAAGATCGCTCGCAGCGGGTGTAGCTGTGGATACTGTGGAAGGTAAGCGTTTGATGCCACCGTCCCTTGAACGCGGAGCTGACATTGTGCGTTCAATAGTGTAGGCGCATTGCTACCTGCAGTGGGGTCCTGGGACGAAGACATGGTGGTTCGAAGGGAAAGGTCTGCAGGAGGTGCGATACATCGTTTGCTTTATGTTTCACCGGCTGATGGCAGATCATCCCCAGAGCAACATCCCTCTACCTCTTCTCTTCAACCTCTCCTCGGTACTCGCCATGCCTCGAAAAAAGGGTGGTCGTGAGCGAATCGCCGACAGCGACACCGAAGGTAGCGATACTGCGGATGTCGACCTCATTCCAGAGCGTCACATCCACCGTGGGCCGGATGGCCTCATGCGCCGCGAGTTCGCAGTGGTGGAGACCGTCGCTTCGCCGACGAAGCCCAAGAAAACCTTTGCTGGACTGCGATCCGACTCGGCGGTGCCAGAAGCCTTCGCAGAGGTCTGGGCTGAGGAGGAGGAGGAGGAGGCCCCCGTTTACGACATGCTTCCTAAAGAGCCACGAGCCCTGCGACCATCGGTAGGTCAAGCTCGTCCTCACCGCTCGTTCGCGCAGGCTGATGTTTTTCAGGATAATCCGCTCGGGGAGTGGGTGAGGAAGAAGAAACCGCAAACGTACCTGGACGAGCTTATCCAGCTTGAGGGCAAGGGCGATTACCAAGTCGACGAGCGCTGCATCATTTGCGGCGTCGCGCCCGGCGTATACCGTTGCCGTGAGTGCTTTACCGACGACCTGTATTGCAAAAAATGCATCGTCGCTGGGCATCACCAGACACCCCTGCATGTCGTGGAGGTACGATTTCGAATCATCCTTCGAAGGCTGGTATTGACACGAAGCTAGATGTGGGACGAGGAAAAGTTCGAGCCAACGACTTTGAAGGCGCTCGGCCTGCGCATGCAGTTGGGCCACGGCATGCCAAACAAGGCGCGGTTGCGCGAAGGCAGATGCGCCAACCCACAACGCGCTGTTGACGACGACTTTGTTGTCATCGACAACAATCGCATCCACGAGGTCGGCCTCGACTTTTGTGGCTGCGAAACAGCGCAGCCGCACGACATCCAGCTCTTGCGCGCGCGCTGGTATCCGTCTACGGGGAAGCATCCGAGAACGGCGGCGACATTCAAGGTCCTGAAACGGTTTGACTTGACGACGCTCGAGTCGCACTGTGCAGTGAAGGAGTTTTACTTGACCATCGCCCGTGCATCGGATAACACGGGGACCGTGCGCATTAGAGTGCGTCTCTCGCCGTTGCTTGTCATTCAGCTGCTAATGCATTAACAGGATCGCTACGACGAGTTTATGCGCATGACGCGGGAGTGGCGCCACTTGATGATGCTCAAACGCGCTGGTCGAGGCCATGACCCAGCTGGAGTGGAGGCCACAAAAGCGGGGGAATGTGCGCTACTTTGCCCGGCTTGTCCACAGCCCGGCAAGAATTTGCCACCCAACTGGAAGGACACGCGGAAGTCGAGACGGTTAGTGCTGTGGAGGTCTACATTGCGAATCGTGCTGACATTTCTCAGGTTTCTTTACGCGCTGTTCCTCGCGCTGGACGCCAACTTCCGGATGCGCAGGAAAAAGGTCTCCAGCGAGGAGAAAGATCCGTCCCTCGGCGATGGGTGGTCGTTCTATTGCGAGATCGCGCCGTACTATAGCTATCTTGCAAAGAACTGGAAGCAGAAGCAGGAGGTCGGTCTTTTATCCGGGAACGGGTGTCTACATCTTTAACCGTGTTGACAGCGCAGCACCTGCGTCGCCCACGACGCTGTGGACAAGCCAGATCGGGAGTCGCGGGGAACGGCGTCTTCAGGTATCGCCACCGTCGATTGCGCGCGCCACAATATGAAACGCCCGAGCTCTGTGGGGGATCTTCAGCTTGGCGAGAGGTATGTGGTCGAAGTCGTCGTGCGTGATGAAAATTGACATTTACTTAGATACATCAACATGGACTACATCTTCTTCATCGGATTGGCCGGGAGCGAGCTCACAGAGCTGTTTGTTTCGTACGACATCGCATGCCAGTGGCACAAGAACATCTGGGAGCGGATGAAGACTTTCGACCGGGAGGTCCGCTTCGTGCGGGGGAAGAAGTTTTGCGTCTTCCTAATCCCTAATTTCATCTTCCGGCGCACATCGAGGCCTGCAACATTCTCTTCTCTTTTCACCTGACGCGATGGGTCGGGATGACGGACGGGGAGGCGCCGGAGCGGGGCTGGGCGATGCTGAACCCGCTGGCCAGCAGCACGGCGGAAATGGGACCTGGGAACCGACGAGACGCAATTAACCACGCATTTAACGACATGAACCACAAGAAAATCCTCGGCTTGGGTAAGTGTCCATCGTCTCGGGCTCAGAGCGAAACTGAGATACCTTGCAGGGAAGGCAATGTTAGACAAGCTGGTGGACTGCGTACCGGAGCTAATTGGGGCGAGCACGGAGTTGGAGGAGTTGGAGAAGTCGTTGCGGGACCTCGGTGCAGGGGCGACGTTGACGCAGTGGCGGGCGGAAGTGGAAGCTTGGGAACAGGACGCGTCAAACCCGAACCCATTCGCCCGCAAGGGTCAGCGCAAAACAGTCGTGGACGTGCGGCGGCAGATGGCGGAGGAGGTGCAGAATGAGATGGAGGATGCGATGGGCGGGGTAAATGAGGAGCGGGGCGACGACGAGGGGAAGGGTGACGACCAGGAGGAAGTAGCGTCGGACGAGATGCACGCGACAGAGTGGGTTGGGATGGGGCTGCAATTGGAGGAGCTACAGTGAGTGCGCACCGTGCGGTTTCGCGGCATGACCTGAGATTAACGGGCTCCAGGCGCGTATTGGGCTTCGACGTCGGAAAGATCGGCAACCACCCTACCGCGGAACAGCAGGCGAATGTGACCGAGCGCGGAAACAAGCTGCGACGGAAACTGCTGACGTGGATGGATGCGCAGGCTCTCTTCATCCCCCACGTCGCCGTTCTGCGCGCAGAGGAGGATCGCGCGCGCAAAAGGATCTCCGCAACGCAGGTGCAGCCCGGGGTGCAGGTACAGCACATGGCCCTATGGCTACCGTCTGCCATCGTCGATCGCGTCCCGTGTGACGAGCAGTTGTACGAATACGAGTTCCGGCTTCGCGAGGCGCAGGCGCATGAGGCACTCGACGACGTACGCCAGCAGCTACTCCTGCGGACGCACCTCTACAAACACAAGGACAGATTCGTGCGCGGCGTCAAGGCCAACTCGCGGTCGCAGACGAAGATTGAGGGAGTCGAGGAGCGGACGCGGCGATCGGCGGAACGGTATCGCGCGGCTTGGCGAGCACTGAAAGGGCTGGGGAGACATCTGGGCAGAAAAGACTGGGAGAAGAGGCTGAGGCCTTTGTCGGCGGAGGACGTGCGCGGAATGCCGCGTGCGTTGTTTCAGGATCCGGAGCGAAAGAAGCTGTTGATGAAGAAGGGACCGGCCGCACGAGAGAAGGCGAGGGAGGCGGGCGCAGAGGCTAAGGCCAGGATGTCGTGGATATGGAGGAGTCCGGGCGTGGACGAGGAGGAGGAGGAGGAGGAGGGAGGGATGAGCGAAGGTATACTGCTCACCACCTGCACTGCAAGGCATGCTGACACGTTCTTATCACTCAGCGCTTCGAATTGAGTGGGCGAAAACCAGGGCGAGGTTTTTGCGCCAGAGCGAGCAGCTCGATTTGCTCGAAGAGGAAATGCGCCGAATCCTCCAGTTCCTCAGATGGCGCGCGGAGTGGTGGGACGCGAGAGCTGGGCAGCGTCCTCACGCGCCCGAAGATGAGGCAGAGGCGGTGCCCGGTGTGGCGTACGCACCAAAGCACCCAGCGTATACGGAGGGCAACGTCGCGTACGCCAAACGACAAGCGACCATTTTGCGTACCCGTGCACAGCAATTTGAAGAGATGTGGGTGGACGCGCCGGACTTTATCTCGATGGGTAGAACCGCGCTTGGCGATGGCGAGGCGGAGGCGGAGGCGGAGGAGGAGGCGGAGGCGGACGGAGGTGTATCCGAGGAGCAGATGGACGTCGATGATGCTCGGGGCGACGAGCAGCCGATACCGCCAAGACCGCTCGCGCAGGGGGAGCCACGAAGATCATAATTACGATGTATATGCTACGTATTTTGTTACTTCCGTGTTTTCTACTTAGACTCCTGTATTTATTCCTGCATTTTTACCTCTAATTCGACACGTTTGTGATTATTTCCCTATTCAGATGCGAGGAGGTGTGGCCAAATTTGGATGTGAGAACGGGTGGATGATGCCAAACAAACTGTCGGCTTGCGGTGCAAACAAAGGCAACTTCTTGGTCGACCCCATCAACAGTGAGCTTAGCCATCAACGGTGAGCTCAAGTCCTCGCACGTCGCCTCTCAAATGGGACACTGCTCTAACGCGATACATCGCCAGCTCAGCAACACCATCAACGGTGTGCTCGACTGTTGGGCGCTGCCGGAACCTAAATAGGACAGATTCTAAGGTGATGTATCGCGGACGCTCCAATGAGAGCTATTGATACATCGCGTTTTTTCCTCTAATCAGAGGCAGCGATGTATCAAAACCCCAGCATCTGGTGGGTTCGTGGAACAAATGAATACGCCAGTGGGCGCGGGTGGGCGCCTTTGCGCCACCAAAATGGAACATGATCCAGATATGGATCGAACTCTAGTAGGATAACCCCTCATTGCCGGCATAGTGCCAGGTGTCCAGAGGCCTCGACTGGCCTCGATTGGAAGAACCTAAGGAGCAGCAGCAGGGGACGTTATGTAACGCCTGAAAGACTGACTATAGAAAGAAGCGCAGCTCTAACCCCAAGGGATCCTGTAGGGAACGCGAATGATACCGCATCAGTTAGCCCGGGGTAGTTGATATGTGGTAGGCTTGGTGGCTTCCGTGAATGGCGTCACAGCACTTGCGGGATTGTCGTACATAGAGGTGCCCTCAAAGTGCCCCGAAATTTTTCGGATCCAATACATATATATGTTTGATTGGCGCCGTAGTCGACTTCACCCAATGTTTCGAGGCGAATTCAAGCCATGGATCGTAATTCAAGCCATAGCAAAAGTGTACAGTCAACAGTTCATCCAGTAAACGCCGCCAGTCGCGCTGCCACAATACGTTGTCGTAGTGGACGGGCGAAACTCGTGGCGGATTGACACTCGCGCGCGCTGCTGCAGTGGCCTGATATTGGGGCAGGTGCGGAAGCGGCTTGTTCATAGTGGAGTTGCTTTACACTGGGGGTGGACGGCGAGCCCGACAAATAGAGGTTGAAGTCTCGAGGCGGAGGTCGTCAAACGCGACAGGAGGTGAACGGGAAAAAGGGATAAGCAATCTTAGCATCGGCGGATAGATTACATAGCCTAGTAGGCCCGCCGGCGAGTATTCGTTTCCTGCCACTGGGCCCTTGACGAAAACGCGAAGAAATTGAATGACATGGCAGGTTCTTCTCGATAGTGACTCATATTCAAGAAAGAACCACTCCCTGGCACATAGATTCCAAAGCCTCTTGAAGGTCACGGTCTTGCAGAAGGAGCAAGAAGAGCGAGGAAGAGAGTGGCACTTGCGACGAGTGAAAAGAGAGGTTTTCTAGGTCGGGGGAGGGGACACAACGAATCGAGTTCGTCATGAGACGCAAAGGTGCAAAGATCACATCACAATGATGACATGTGTGTAGTGTTGCCGCGACTTAGACTTGACCCCCTTTAAGTCGACTTCCGGAAGTCGACTTGAGCCGAGTCAAGTCAAGTTATTTGCAGACTTCCTTGCGACTTCCGAGTCAACGCAAGTCGACTTGGAGTCACTTGAGTGACTTGAGTCGGGGGTTTAGTAGAATATGTATATTTTAATCACTAGGCGCAATTGGAGCAGTTTTCAATTTTTTTTCCAACCGGGTGTCACATCTGTGACATCTGTCACGACATGTCACACCTGCGTTGGTTTGTGTTTCCATCCAGTTTTGAATACAGATTAAATCTCTAAAAATATAAGAAAAATCCTAAGTACTAAAGGGAAGAATACTGGACTCTCTGATCCATGAAATAGCCCCAGGAACCCGAATCAACAATGGTGTGACTCAACCGACTTGAGTCGACTTCAAGTGACTTCGAGTGACTTGGGCTGACCAAGTCAAGTCAAGTCAAGTCGAAGGTTGCCGTAAGTCGACTTAGCCAAGTCGACTTCCGACTTAACGAGTCACGGCAACACTACATGTGTGCAAAGACTTGGCAAACACGACCAAATCGAAACCCTCACCGCAACCCGCTGGCGTACACAAGCCATGGTTGACGGGTCTTGGACCGAGCTGCCTCATGATGTTTGGGGCCCCAGTACGCTCATTCTTTGCCCGCTTTGAAAAAACTGGACACCGCCGTGACTAGGGCTCCAACCGTTTATTTACCGTTTACAAATGTCGGTAAACTAAACGGAAACGGTAGATAAACAGTTTAAAACCGTTTAAAACCGTTTTAAACGGTAAGTTTAGATGCCTTTTCTTTCCGTGCACTGAGACGTCATGAGCTTCATTCAAGAGGTTTCCCGTTATCTACAAACCTGAAACACCCTCAAACTTCAAAACCCCGCAGTTGAAGAGAGTAAAATCCTCATTGAATTTGTGTCATCGGGTGAAGTTCAAACTCCGCTCTGATGCCGGATATT
This sequence comes from Mycena metata, assembly GCA_029378385.1. Classification (NCBI taxonomy): domain Eukaryota; kingdom Fungi; phylum Basidiomycota; class Agaricomycetes; order Agaricales; family Mycenaceae; genus Mycena; species Mycena metata. Next base: position 97,645 of record JARKIB010000341.1, on the reverse strand, counting down.
GCCGGCCGGGTTTCACCCTCGAAACCCTACTTCTGGGCTTGGTGAGAGTTAAATGCTGTCGGGTATGCTAAAATTGAACCTTTAAAGAGCCTTCAAAAGGCGAAAATCAAACTCAGATCCCTCTGAAATTCACCTTCCGGTAGGCTACCGTTTAACCGTTTATTTACCGTTTCCGGCCACCTGTAAACTAAACGGTAAATTTAAACAGTTAAACGGTAAATAAACGGAAGAAAACGGAAACGGTTGGAGCCCTAGCCGTGACCGCCCACCATGGCCAATTCATGTTTGACGAATCCTACGACTTCCGACTTGGCCTGGGCCTGGAAGGAGCCAGAGAATATAAGCATGCACATTATATTTTCGGGACGGGCCGCGCCTGGATGTGCTTGCTGCACTTCCAGGTCCTGGACTTCATGCTTGTGATCGGTTCAAGTCCAAGTCCGGCGTCGACGGAGCCATCGAGCGTCGGGCCTCTTGAGTTGACTTCATTCAAGCACCCAAGAGGGGCTTTCCACGCAATGCCCGGGTCTTTACCGTCCAACATCATCGAGATTGACTTTATACGCAGTTGTTATACCCACTTTGCAAATGGACTTCACGCGTTCCGGCATTTCAGCACTGGCTGGACCAATCCGAATTTCCTATCGACCTTCGAGTATACGATCCACCCTCAGCTGACACTCCCGTTCAATCTTTGGCGCCCGTCGTTGCATTTGCACAAGTTGAAGCCAACTCATTGGAAACCAAGACTTTCAAAAATCTGCAAGCGATGCAGGCAGCTTTGGCCTGGATACTGGAGGCGTGTACGTTTTATGTTCATTTGCCCTGACTAACTGGACCAGCTTGGCTCTCCTCACGCGCCTATATTTTCGGCCATCGATTTCAAGCCGGAGATAACCGTACGGGAGTCCTGCTATTCGAAGTAGTGTTCCCTATATTTCCGGCGGTCAAACTAAATCTTCCCTCGCTAGACTTTCCGTCGACAAAACTATTGAACCGTTGGTCAGTCGCACATATCCACAACATTCTACGCCCCTTGTCATACGCTCTTAACATCAGCCCTGTGCTCGCCTTCTGCAACTTGAACCTCTCCAAAATGTTCTTCCATGTGGACGTAGAGAAGGAGGTGTGTATGTGTTGCATCGTCTCCTCCGTGGTATGCGCTAATCTCAGCGACCTCAGATAAACCACCTCTTGTTTGTAGCGGGGCGTCCATCACCAGCACTTGCATCCATGGAACAACGCATCCACAACCTCATACGCAGCAGCACGCACATTCCACTGGCAGAGAGTCTCAAGACGGTAAATGCTAACGGCTTTACAGGAGATATTCCCCGTTACACACAGCAGGACACCGGCATTTTTTCTGGTGAGCACAGTGTGTCTTTATATTGACAGTATCGAACATAGGCGTCTTAGCCCGCTTCAAGTTGGCACAAGGCTCGCAGTCGGGCCTTGAAAGCCCGACAAAACAACGGACCATAAGTGAAACTGATCTGACAGATGAGAGGGAAGAAGAGCGTACGTCTGAATTGCTTCTCCTCGATTTGTATCGGTCGACGAAATTTCCTGGGATGGTCAGTTGTGAGGAAGTTGAAATGCTCACGCAAGAGAATTTAGTACTTGGCATATCAGTTGAAGAGTCTAAGAGGTGTTGTGAGTACACAATTCTCACCCCGCAGTAATCGCTTACCGGTCATCGACCGCCAGGATTAAATGCGAACTTTGAACACTTCTTGGAAGGTGTGTCGCTGCGTTATAGACTTTCCATTGTGAGCCGGCTGAACGGATATCAGTCGAAAATACGTCGCGGGATCTAAAGCGAAAATATGAAGAGGAATCTGAATCTGCGGTGCGTGCGTGCGGGACAAAGCTGCCAGGTACTTGATGCTAACCGAAACGCGCCCAGGAAATTAGATTTGAAGACTCGTCATTCGCAAGGTCCTTATTTCTTTCTGGATAAACTGTTCTGCTCAACCATTTGCTTAGCACACAAGAGGTTCAAGGAGTTGGAGCACGAGATGTCAATGTGTGGTAAGTTTGCAAATACTGGTCGAACCATCTTCAATCAGTCCGAGTCATCTGCGACTACAGAACGCGAACTTTCCGATCGCTTGGATACAGGTAAGATTTTGGGTTCTGCTGAAACTCGAGGCTGCGATACTCAACGTCCCGCTCAGCCGAAAATCTTGTCACTACTTTACGGGATAAATTGTCGCAATCAGAAACCGCGCTAAATCGAGGCCTGCCGGTGCTACTTGCCAGCGTGAAGGACATTTTTTTTTTGGGGGGGGGGTTGAAGTTGAATAAAGCTATCGACGTAAGAGGAATCTCATTGGTGTCACCCTCAATTCGCACACAATTTAATGAAGCGTGAGCTGGACATAAAGGTGAAAATCCGTCGGCTGAGGCTGGCCTGGTCCTTCGTCTGCGGCAGTGCCTCGGAACGTCCCCTCCGCCCACCATGCAACCTCCCCCCGCCAGTCACGATGCGCACCACACGTCGCGCGGACCGAGGACGTACTCGGGCTTAGGCAGAGGCGAATCTGCATTCGGCAATCCGCTTTTGTTGCGCTTCTGAATCCGCATGGCCTCCAGGATGTTATTTACAGCCTGTGAGGTTCTCAAAGGCGGTCAGGCTCTCAAACTGACGGGTCTCAGGGACAAGGGAACATATGCCGGAAAAATCAGTGCATACACGGACTCTCAATCAATTGCAACAGCTTTACCTCTAAACATCTTCCGATGTCTTGTCCCAATCATCCTCAAGACAACAGCGCAGTTCATCTTTGAACGTTAAGTACCAACGCGTCGTGTCGCGCCGACCCCGGCGATTTTATTGGCCACCCCAAATGGTACATTCACATCTCTCGTAAATTTTACTTGTACGACAGAAGTTCAATGACACGGGAAGGGGGGGTTTTTTTTTTTTTTGACCGATTTCGTTTACAGTTAAACCTGTCTTCACCCATACCCCACAGTGAATATCAAAAGGTATGTGAACTCGCGTGCTTCGCCACCCTCGAATCCACCACCTGTGTTTGTTTGAATTATTATTTTTGGAATGGATGAGGAGTCTCAGGCGCACCGTAGAAGTAAATGAGGACAGGGAGTGCGCTCGTGGGAGTCGTGTTAATGAGAAGATAAATCTAGAACGCGATGAGAACCCGGTGCCTTGTGGAAAGAAAAAGAACAACACAAACATTTCCGAAGAGACAATCTTCCGATGTTGTTGAGGTCGTGGCGGTTTGGGTCGTGGCTATACAAGTCGTGGCGAACTGTCTGAACTGAGCAAGATAAACAGAGCACTATTTGCAGGACCGCTCACGTTCGAGGCATTGACGTTGCCGAGGTGGGTCGTTGGAGGCGAGACGGGGCGCGGAATCGGAGGTTTCAAACCGGCGGGTCTGCAAAACGGACGCCGCGGAAGTAGACGATCTCGGTGGTTGTGTCTACCTGGCCCGTGAAGGTCCCGTCTGGTCGAAAATTAGATTTCATGTAGATCTATCCAACATGCCCGACTAGTGTTGCCGCGGCTCGGCGCGGCTCGGCTAGCCGGCTAAGCCAAGCCAAAAATAAGCCAGCCGCAGCCAGCCGCTTAAGCCACGGCTGAGCCGCGGCTCAGCTGAATTTGAGAAACTTATGAATGAGTGGTATATATGCAGTTTGTTGGCCCTTAAGTGGGTCCTAGAGCTTTGACAATACTTTCCATGACATTTTCTCCCCGAATTTGACCACGTTGGCGACGGCGTCGTGGTTTGATGGAAATGTCACATTCCGTGACCTAGGTGACAATGTTACGCAACTTATATCGATTGAGCAAATTGAAAGTGATAGTGTGGACATCTAAGCTTGTCCATGCACTGGGAGAGTCTGCACTGGCAACGGACCAAATATAAAAGCCGCAATGTAATTAAATCGGGTACCTTACAAGGGGATTTGCTTTCGCGAAAATCTCAACATACCTTCCAATTTTTTTTCCAGAGACCTCGGACCCCTCCCCCCCCCCTACGTAAGGGTGATGCGATCAAATTCCCATTTTGAGAAACATATCCGAGATGCAAAATTTCTTTCCAGGAGCAACTACATCTACTGAAGTGGCCAAATGACTCTAATGGACCATACGATCTGGTAGTTATCCATAATATGTTCTTGAACAACAGACATGCCCCAGTCCCGGCACCGAGGCTCAATTGCAATGAACAGAATGTCAAGTTAAGAATGGTGATGCAACAACTGAAGCTGGGAGAGTGATATGGTAACTGGTGTAATATATACAGCAGTCAGACCAGATGAAATCACACGAGAACGAGATCAGAAACCTACAAAAGCCTTGTCAGACAGAAGACGGCCGTTGCCGGTGCTCGGCAATCTTGATGGGAGTGCTGGCATTGCGGCATTCGTGATTCCACGCAGTTTAACAAGATCAACCGGCTTCCCGAAAGATTCGTTGGGCAGGACAAGGCTTTGCTTGATCTTTGATGGATCTCGGCAAATCTCGGCAATAGTGAAAAAATCGAAAATATTTTTTGAAGTGTTCTATGTGCGTACCAGGGCTGTAGAACGAAATGTAAAATTTGGTGCCGAAAAAACTTCTCGAGCCCGAGGGACCCCTCCCCCCCCCCCCTCCCAAAAAGGAAATTTCTTATCTTCGAAGCCCCTTGGTACCTTATCATTTTGAGCCTGAGCCGTGGCTGAGCTATGAGCCAGCCGGTCTAAGCCGGCTTTAGTCGGCTCGGCTCGGGAGCCAGCCATAGCCGAGCCGCGGCAACACTATGCCCGACCCACAATCCAGTGCGACGGTGGAGAGCACCGCGGCTGCGGCGGCTGCATCGGCCAGTAAAATTGTCGCGAGGATCTAGATCTGTGAGGGAGACAGCATACTCGAGAGTGGGTGCCGTGCGCTCTGAAGCGCGACTTTATATAACATGGAGTCACTGACCTCATGACGCGGCGGCGCATGGTGGGATATGGTGGGGGTGAGAAGGACAGGAACCGAAAGTCACATTTAATTGGCCAGAACTCCAAGTCGATTGCAACAGTAAGGACAGTAGGATTGGAGGAGCTTCAACAAATTCATTACAGGCCTTGAGTACCGAGAGCGAGTCGTGCCAAGGAGTCGGTCGACGACGACTCGACGACCCGTTTCGGGACGAGCTCAGCGAGGTCACATTGGTGAAGCAGTTTGATGCGGGGCTGATTCGCGGCGGCGCGATGCCGACGGAACAATGACGGCTCGCAATCGCGACCACGTGCTCGACGCGTTCAGCGACAAATTCAGGAGTTCGTCAGCGGTGAGGACCCTTATGCGGGCACAAACACTGCCTGTCTTTCAAGGGTAGCCTGTCTTTCAGAAAATCTCAAATTAGAAACGAACAACGGGAAATTATTTTCCCATGCCGCCCCTAATCCCGTTGGGGTGGAACATTGAACCCCAAGAGTCGGGAAAGCTCATACCGGCTGAGAGACTGCAGTATCACTTGTCTCCAATTTCTAGTGTGCATCACGCATTGTACTACAAAGATACATTCTCAGCCGATCGCGTTCCTCGATTTCCCCGTGTTTTACTTGTGAAGGTTCGGGCTGAGAAATGGAAATGAGAAGCTCCAAGGAAGCTGGCATTTTCTTCGCCCACTGTGAAAAGCTTGAAATTGACTGTCAGCAGCAAATGAAGTACTTGGAAGAACTCCGAATCTCGATTCGAGAATGCCTAGGTGGATTTCGGATAAAGGGGCGCGTACAAGATAATTCTGACGGTGGTGAAGTAGTACACGCCCCAGGCGCCGGTTGGGCCGCTTCGGATACCTCGGACTTTTGTACACGAGCTGGTACTTCAATTTCGTGCTAGTTCTCACCATTGATCTCATTTACTCAAGATTCGCCGCAGAATGAACTGGGTCAAAAGTTATGGGTCAATTTAATGAGGTCTTAGTCCTGCTGGGACTGTCTGACAGCTGGTATGAGATCCTAGGCGGAGATTTTTCAATTTCAACCCTTGAATCCGGAACAATTTTGACTCCATATACTAGGTGCTCGACGAACCTGAAACGATCTTCAAGGACCGCTCGCTGTCAGTCATTATTTTATCGGTATCGGCGGCCATGGGCGGTCCGTGCATGCATAAGTTTCAACCCGACAGTCCGTCCCTAATCCCAATTCTAGCTTGATGCGATACATCGATGTGAATCCAAAACACACGAGCAACCAAATTGAGTTGACATCGGTCTCGAGGCCGTCCATCTATTCACCCTTCTTTCGCTTACCGTGGTACCGATGTTCGATGAAAGGAAATACCACTTTTAGGGTTACATCAAGCCCGCCCGCTTATCCGTCCGAATGAATTCCTGATTCGCCTATGCTACGTAGTATGTACAACATGTAGTGATTTTGTACAACAACGGAGACTACGGCTACACTGTTGAGAGCAAGCAAAAGGGATCTTGATTATCCGGTCGCGTGGAGTACGCGCCAATATCCAGGGAGGATGTGGGCTACCGAGACCCAAACCTGGATGGGGGGCCCGGGACAGTGTCAGCGTTGCAAAAAAAAAAAGAAATAATAAACGAAGGATGATGAGAGACGCACGTTGTAGTAGAAATAGGATTCTCTGTCGTCTTCGACGGTCGTGTACAGCATGAATCTCGCACCGGCGAATTGCCCGAGCGTGGTGAACGCGATCGCGCTGTAGAGGTCGAGCTTCCAGATGTAAGAGAGGCCGATTGACCAGGCGACAACACCGCAGAGCAATACGGTCCTGCTAATGCTGCCAAATCGGAGCGGAATGGTGTCGCGATTGATCAGACTGTCGCCCACGACTAGAAATTTTGTAAGCCAAGTTGGATCCCAGGCGAGTTGCTCACCATCACGGAAGTCTGAACGCGAACAGCCCATGATCAGTAACGTCCGAGAAGGAAAAATAATAAAAGACTCTACCTTGCGCGTAAATCGTGGTCGCGAAAATGCTGCCGCTCAGAAAGATGGCGAGCCATCCAGCGCTGTCTAGGAAGGTTTTGTCGTCCTCTGGAAACAACGACACCTTCAATGATACCGAAGATGTTGAACAGATAAAATACACGCACTCGCAACCAACGCTGTTCCCGCTTCGAATGCCGCGAACCCTAAGCCGTTCAAGGCATAGCGGAAGACGAAGTGGGAGCCGGAGCCCCCCAGCTCGTTGTACATCCCTGTAAACACCGATAACGCCATGCTGGAGAACATGACTTCCTTACTATACGCCAAGGAGAGCGCCCAACACATCGGCATCAGCGTCCAGCGTAGAAGAACTGCCGTGTGTAGATCTATTCTCCCCGCAGGAAGGGGGCGATCGGGCTTGTTGGTCTCGTCCTCGAGCGATGCTGTTTGATTCGACGTGTTGAAATGCAGGAGATGGAACCATAGCCAGAAGACGAGGTGCGGTAGGTTTCGCAAGGATGTGAGAGGCGCAGCGACAATGGCGAATAGGGACTGCGATAGATTTAATCGGTTGGATTCATAGAACAAGAGGAATAAAGGTTCGGACGATTGGAATCATGGTTGTCATAAAATCGGACTTCGTAAATAGCCACAGAGTGTTGGAATGGTACACCGCGGCGTCGATGAGCTAGAAGACTTCAGTTAACCGTCAACGGGGAAGAACTCTGTCGTACAGTCATGAGAGAGGTCGTCAGGGGCGTGATTTGGAGCCAGGAGAAGCTGGCATGATAATACAAGGCGTTGGGCTTCATGTCGGAGGGGAGGGGGAGTCGGGAGGAAGAAACAGGGGAACAAGGGCATCGTCCTAATAGGCGGGGTGGCTATGGCCATCGAATATGAGGCAGTCTAAGTCGCGATCGTCGTAAAAGTAAGTACAAGCGGTTGTGATTTGCAAAATTTCAAACATCAGATGGTCTGTTTTGATGGCGAGCGGCGCGCTTGCCGAGCGCCTCGAGGTCGGAGAGTTCCACTGTGGAGCTGCCTTAGTATGAAATTTAGCCTGAGATAGGATGAAAAGGGTCATTCAACCTGTACCCGATTGATCTTAGGTTGAATTTTTCCAACCTATTTCTCAGGTTGACTTTTATCCTGGAAATCTCAACCTATTAACGTCTGATATATCGGCGGGCAGAAATCAACCTACCGCGGGTATCAACCTATTTCAGGTTGAACAGCTGTTTCTCCCCAAATGTTCCTGTTCCCTACATACAATGCTTATTGGATGGCTTCAGGATGCCGCTCTGTTGGAATAACAACCGAAACACCCGCACTCCACCGAACAGCTGTATGGTCACTGAGACAGAGTCTCACTTCTGCAACGGCATACAGCTCTCTACAGCTTCCAATACATCCATCAGCAAACCCTGGTTTTTGCTGTAGTTGGCTGTAGTTGCTGTAGTGACTGTAGTTTAGGCCCTCTATGCAGTGCTCTGTACTCTGTAGTTTGGGGGTTCCTATGTAGTTCTACATAGTTCAGGGGTTCCTATGTAGCTCTACATAACTTTGACCTTCTATGTAGTACTCTGTAGTTTGGGGGGGTCTTTATGTAATTGGATATAGTTTTTTTGGGGGGTCTTTTACGCTTCAGATGTCTGACTTTTAGTCTTCATAACCTTATTATGAATATTGAGCTGAGGTGTTGTTCATCCTCACAACCCTCTCGTAAATATGACCGAGGTTTAGCCGGACAGGCAGTCGAATGAATCGCAGCAGAGCGTTGCGTCCTGAAGATGAAATGTATAAATGTCCAGATACCGGTGACCGGGTTCGGATTCCCGTAATCGCTTTAAGTTACTGCACCTTTTGTGTCAGATGTCTGTGCTGTCGGTCTGGACCGAGGAGCGGGTTCGTTGTAAGTTGCAGACAAAATCAACTATGCTACTCTGCCTGAAAGTTTGGATGAAAGCTCCTCCCGCTCAAACTTAAGGTCCCCCGCCCAAGAAGGTTTGACGAGCAGGCACAATGGAGGTTTCAAGAAGGTTTGAAGTTCAAACCTTCTTGAAACCGTATACCGAGTCTGATGAACAGCCGAATGTGGTTGATCTCTTCTGAAATACGGAAAGCTGCCCGAAATCGTGTGGTAGCTGGTCAGAATTGATGTATGATTAAACTTATGAGGAAGACACCCATGTCTGTGAGCCTTTCCGAATTTCTGCATGCTAGTTCAATGACAAAAAGCGCAAGGAAGGATATTCCCACGGGTAGTTATGGAACCCGCGGGTCGCGAAAAAAATCCAAGAACGACCCGTACCCGGACCCGGAACGACCCGGACCCTCCACGGGTGCGCCTACCCGTGACGATCACTAAGTTTGAACGTTAACATTACCAACGCGTCGTGTCGCGCCGGCGCCAAACCCCGGCGATATTATTGGCCGTCCCAAATGGTGCATTCAAATCTCGTAAATTTCCCTTGTGCGACAGGTTCACTGACACGGGAAGGTCCGGTTTTTTTAAAAAAACCGATTTCGTTTGGTTGAGCTTTCGGCCCGTCGGCCCGTTGAATCTGTCATGATGTTGATTGATGGCCGCGATGTCCAATCCTGGCCTCTTACCACAACCTCGATACTGGCCCTTTCAACGTGAGCGATGCGTCTCTCCAAATTTAAGCTGTGGTTATCGCGCGCGGATGCTCAAGCTTAACTTCGGCTGATGCCGCCTCTTCGAAAGCCTCGCCAGGGCCCTCAATCTTCCTTGCTGTCCCGGTGCTCAGCGCAAGCCTGAAAGAATTGGAGCCAAGCTCTTCTTCTTGCGGAATGTTTGTGCCGTGACGGCACGTGAAGCCGCGGAGCCATCGGTCAGTAGTATGGGCCACTTATTATACCAACAGGGTCCGCTGCAGTGCTCGCTGGAAGACCAAACTGTGTCCTCGCCGCGCATCTGAATATGCTTTGGCTCAGCCTCGAGTTTCAGCAGAACTTGCTCGGCTTCAAGGTTTATCCCATCTGTAAAAACTTCGCCCCTCCTTCCCGCTAGGTTGTACATGACGACGGGAAAAATCGGCCCTGGGACAGAGACAGAGAATCACTCAAATAGGCCTTCAGCGAGCAATTGGTGGACCTCCCTGTGCGTTGGATGTATCCTTCTACCGCCGCCGACTGATAGCTGAACCGTTAGGCTTTCGCTGTCGGCCGCGATCAGGACTCATGACCCCTTCCACTCGCAGTTTGAGTCACCAAAGCTTGAGGTTGGTGTTCCCGTTGTGTTATCGTTCATCACGGCAACTTCACATTGCCTCAATCTCGACGACGGACATCTCGACTCCACTTCGGCGATAGCCATGATCAGAACACCACGATGACTTGTGCCCAATGCCCATCCTCCCCCTTGGCTTGCGTCACTCGCATTCAGCTCTCGTTGGGAGGAGGACGGTGTATAACCGCCGTGAACCCTGTCAACATACAAGAACATTCTAACTTCACTCTGTATGCATCCCTCTGCCGTCCCCGAACAAAGCTTATGCGCAGGCTCTTGGATGGCTCCCCTGGTTCGCAGACGAGTGACGAAAGGCATGCATCTCTTCCTTTCTATTCTTGTCGAGCCAATTACTAAATTTTTGCTTTCAGTGCCAGGTCATAGCGCAACCATTTTGCTCTCGCTCAACGTATAAGTACAGGATGGCTCCCTTGCATGACCATTCTTCACTTCACAAACGATGTATCTCTTTGTTGGAAAGCTCAACTACCCAACCTACGCCGATAACGAGTGCATTACCTTTGTGTTCCCAGTTGGCTTTGCGCTTAAGGATCCGGTCTGCGTGTACTGGCAATGGACCGTTGACGGCCAGAACAACAACAAGACCAACGCCTCGCAGTTGGGCTTCATTACTAGCGTCACCAAGACCAACAATCCCTGGCAGTACTATATGCGCTTTTCACTCACCGGCTACTATACCTTCGAGGGCTCGGTTGCCGACGGCTTTGGCACTCTATCTCTCAAGATGTCGCAACCGGGAGGCGCCCCGGTATCGGATGTCTCGCTGTGGTACGCCGGCTCGGATGGTGTGCGTGTGCCATCGTCGCGCATCTTCACCGGCAAGCTCAACTGGCCCGGATCCATGGAAAACGAGACGGCGACGCTTATAATCCCCGGCGGCGACGTGGTGGATGACCAGCCCGTCTTTCTCAGCTCCCAATGGTCCGACAAAGACAAAGCCAACTACACCCAGAATAGCACCCTTGCCAACGTGGCTCTTGCGTCGAACGGAGACGTGAGCGGAACCTTTGGCAATGCAGGAGGCTTCTCGCACACTTTCACTTTGCGCCAGAGCGACAATAGTGTCGTGTTGACTGTATCGGGCCCTAACAACGACCCACCGACCAGTCCGCCATTCACCCTATTGCCGTGGGATCACCGGGACCTTCGTAAGAAGAAGGCGAGCATCCTTTATTGCAAAACACCTTCTGAGTTCCCTGCTAACCGTCCCCGTAGGCGTTGATTGTGCGCTTTGGGACAGGCACCGACGAGGGCATTTTTAAGGTGCAGGACATGCTCTTTAAGCATCTTGGATTTGCCGCCGCCGATATCGAGGTTTCGTACTTTGATGTCGATCCGGCTACCGGGCCCAAGCAGTGCACCAAGGGCCAGGATCCGCCGACCGCGACAAACTTCAGGGCGAAGTTCACCACGCTTTGCGAGGACGCAGTCGCTGACGACGTGCGGTTTTTGTTTGTCGACGCGCACGGTACGACGGGTCCCGACGACGAGAGCCCTGGAGAGCCAGACAAGATGGACGAGGGCTGGATCCTGGCGGCGAACGACGACGGCACTCTGAAGGAGATTGTTAATGACGACTGGCTGGCTCATTGTATCCGAAACGTTCGTACTGCCTATTCAAGTTGCGTTTTTTTTTTGGCTTATTAGTGGCGGCCTTTTAGAACCTTCATGACGGCGTCAATCTCACCATCTTGACTTCATCGTGCATGGGTGGCGGCATGCTCGACACCCAGGACTCGACGCCCGGGATTCTGCTCGCCGGCTGCCACGAATCACAGTTCAATGCGAAGGCACTCAAGGGCATGGACCCGTGGGTGGTCGCTGTTACGACAGTCATCAAAAACAGCATGCGTCGCAAGCGCGGCGTACCGAGTTACTCGGTGCTGTATAACGACGCGAAGAGCTTCATCCGCGACCAGATTGACCAGGGCCAGATCGGGAACGCGCAGTACAAAGGTCCGAGCCCCAACGAGTTGAAGCCGAGCCCGAGAGACGAGCCGTCGAATACGAGCCACCAGGACCCGCAGTTGGTGTTCTGCGCCGGCTATATCGACCCGGAGGAGGAGCGATTCCTTTCTCCCTTCCGGGTTCTAGACCTTGGTCTCGCGACCGGAGACGCGACTAGGTACCCGCAGGACGAATATCCGCACGATGAGCTTTGATTTGTGCGACTGGGAAATAGTCTGTTGTTCTTGTTAGCCATGTACTAGTATTCGAGGAACTCGTTGTCACATTTTCCTGCAACGTTAAGCAACCCCACCAGGAAAAAAGAAGAAGAATTGAAATACAGTCCACAGGGATTCAGAGCGGTGGGCTTTCGTCTGCGAGTTTCAAAAACATCAGAGTTTCACGAGAAATCTACGAGAACAGCTTGTCGACCGCATTACCCTCCTGGTACTTACCGCAAATTCAAAGTCTTCCTGCGAAATGCCTCCACTCCCGCATGTACACCTGTCGCCGTCGACGCTGTTGGAACGGTATGTATTGTCGGCTGTACCGCGCGGTACATGCGTCGCAGGCACTGCGTCACGACGGGCGACGGCGTACAGGCGCCTACGAACGGACACCACTGGCAGGACGTAGCGGCATCCCACACCGCGCACGTACTGACTCGGAACGGCGCTTTACGGGCCACCCCACGCGTTGCAGCGCACGGCCAAGCGTATATGGTGGGCCGGTGCACGGGCCCGTAGATGACATGGACCTGGGGTGGAATGAGCGGGGGTGTATCCACCGGGCGGGCGCCGGATGCGCACTACTAAAAAATTTTGACTGCCTTAATTTTAGTTTTATTGAGTCTGACATTTTTGCGACATTTTTGCGGATGATGGTGGGATGAGAGCGTCGGCCCGTCAGCCCGTTGATGTTGATTGATGGCCGCGATCTTCAGTCCTGGCCCCTTACTAGTCTTGTGTTTACCGCGGGGGTTTGATCGCAGTAGAACCTTATTATGTAATTGCGGAGTTTCAATTGACACGTGCTTCCACGCGCTTCTTTTCCGCAGCACCCACGACGCGTTTCTTCTTTATCCTACACCAAGACTTTACTCTGGTTTTCCTCCCAGATGCTCTGCCTCACTTTTCAGACGTTCTGCAGGCCAGCCAACGAAAGAAACACCGAAACCCATGTTCTGTATCGCTGTCACCCACCACCATACCCAGTGCCACATTTTACAACCTCCGGCGGCGTTTCCACTCTTCTTTCTCGACTCTCTGACTCGGAGTTCCCTCCCGCGGTCCGAGAAGCGCTTTGAGAAGCACAGAGCATCCTGCAGAAGAAAGACCTCGCCGCCATGTAGAGATTTTGCCTCGAAACCATCTACGAGTTTCTCTACTGATGCGATGCCATAACCAGCACTCAGGACACGCCAACATCGAGAGGAGTGACGAGCGGAATGAGCATGCGCGGCAACAAGGTGCGTGTACCGCGCACTCGCCGCATTCCTTATCTCTTATCTCACTTACACATCGGTACACCCCGACGTCGCGATACGGCACACTGGGCGCGCGGGGAACCTTGTCAGCGTTGGTTTGGGGGCAGAATAAGGTGCGTACTTGCCTTCCGGCTCTGTTTGCTTTTTATTTCTTCCTCTATCCCCGCCCGCCTCAGCTCCCTCCCCGTCCCCGCTCTCGCACAAGGTGCGGAGCAGCGGAATCGGCCCCGGGGATGGCATTGCTGTCGCCGTGGACGCACCGTTTACCCCTGCGCACCCAGCTGCCGTGCGCGTGGGCATCCGCCTCGACTTCGCGCGAATCCGGTGCTGCCGTACATTCCCGAAGTATGCGCTCTCTCTTCCTCCACTCTCCCCTCCCCTCCACGCCGTACGCCGTCTCTTCGGAGGACTCGCCCTCTTTCTCGCTATCGAACGCCCGACGTCCTCGTACCCCTCCCCATCACTCCTGCATTTCCCGTCGATCTTGCTATGGAGTGACCTGCCGCAACTCAGGTGTGCTGTGCGCACCACTTGGATTTCTGCGGTCGATGCCTCATCGGTACCCCCAGATGGTGCGCTGTGCAGCCGTGTGCGGACTAGTTATTCACCTGCGTCGGCATCTACTCACAATCCACCTCCTCTGCGCCCTCGCACTTCGTTCCAATAGTCTTGTTGTACCCTTAGATATCATTCTGTAATATATTCGATCCCCAAACCCACAACGCGGTCTGAGTCGAAGGAGATTGAAGTTCCGCGAACCTAGAACCTCACAGACATACATATCAGTCACACTAGGAGGGACTGGAGCCCCCACAAATGGTACAAATCTCCGTTCCACTTGCCATGGATTTGAGGTCATTATATTCATTCAGCAGAAAAGAAAAATTTGAGCAACTTCGTACACCGATTGCTTCGCAGCAGAGAGCATTGACGAGCAGAGCACAAACGAGACAGCTTGAAACGCTTTGAGCTCTGCCTTGAGGCAGTTACAGTGGACTCGGCTTGAACTGGCTTGAACTTTGCTTGAACTCTGGCACGGCGCACGCCGTCCTATCATTCAAGACATTTCTTGGTAAATTTACCGGTCCAAATACGTGTATTATGGCCATGGGAATGCATTTCGCGTGTTCTGGTCCTCAATAAGCTGGTGGAACGCGTCGAAGAGGCGATTTCGGGCGGAGTGATGGAGCACGTGGAAATTCAAAGTCCGCAATTACATAATAAGCGGCTACTGCGATCGGACCCCCGCGGTAATCAACAGACTTCAACAAGCGAGGAACGAGCTTACCGTTGAAGCGTCTGTCTACGAGAGACTAGCCCCTTACCACAACCTCGAAACTGGCCCTTTCAACGAGCAAGTTCAGGATTCAGCGATGTGATTCAAACACGGACCTTCACAACAACACGAACAAAGGACAGCAACCACTCGGTGTCATAATTATTGTTTGTCCAACGTTTCTTCCGAGTCCCCACTGCGCGAAATACGCCATAGGAATCCAAGATAGACGCAACACGACACTTGACACAGGAGATTTTCCACCAGCGACATGGAGATCCAAAGCGCGAATTTTGCTGTCCCATGGCCGAAATACCGCAATATCAAACTTCTCCGAATTTAAGCTGTGGGTATTCTGAGAGTGTGCGTTAAACATCCCTCGCGGAGGAGGATTCTTCGATGGACAAACTCACCGATATCGAAGCTGACGCCGCCTCCACGACCGTGCTGGACTATCTGTCTGGTCTGCAAGAAACCGCAGATGGAGGAGCATCGAGGCCGCAGTTCCAGCGCGTCTCGTCCTTTGGGTCGAACAGAGTCAATCCCCGCTCACGAATCCCCGGGGACTTCAGAACCTTGAGGTCGGTCTTCTTTCAATCCACCAACATGGCGCCGCGTTAACCTAATCTCGGTCGCAGTATCGTCGTAACTGAAACGCAAGAAGGTGGGATCGACTACAAGAAGGGCAATGTTAAAGGTGGGTCGGGCCGACGCTGTATGTCCATGGCCCTTTCTGACCTGGCAGCACAGATCTCTCGGAGGTGACCTGGCATGTTCTGTCTGCCCAGGAGGTGTGCACCCGCCTCGGGGTGTCCGACACGCGCGGTCTGGACGCCGACATTGCAGCCCGGCGCCTCGCAAAAAACGGGAAGAACGTCATCAGCAAGCCGCCCAGAAACTTGGCCAAGAAAATATTCTTCTACATCTTCGGCGGTGAGCAATCCCCCACAGTTCCCTTGGGTTGATTCTGACTTTCCTCCCTGGTGCTTAGGATTTGGCAGTCTGCTGTTCGTCGCAAGTATCATCTGTTTCATCGCATGGTCTGCCTTTCATTTTATTCTGCGGGTACAGAGCAGCATTGACCATGACCGCCAGGCGTCCGCTGGGTGACCCGAACCCCTTCGTGCCGAATCTCGCACTTGCCGTCGTGCTCCTCATCGTTATCGCCATCCAGGCCATTTTCAACGCCTGGCAGGGTGCGTCACTTCTTCTTCCTCTGCACGCTCAAACACTCTTTAATGCCTAGACAGACTACACCACGGGCCACGTCATGGCGTCTATCGCGGGCCTGTTGCCTTCGGACGTCCTCGTCGTTCGGGACGGCCAGAAATTCAAGTGCGCTGATCATCCCCGTTCAACCGCAACTAACCACCTACTTAATCTCTAGGCTCCCCGCAGCGGACCTCGTCTCGGGCGACATCGTATCCATCACCCTCGGGTCAAAGGTCCCCGCCGATCTTCGCCTCTTGGAAGCGTCCTCCGACCTGCGCTTCGACCGCTCCATTTTGACGGGGGAGAGCAACGACATTGCCGCTGCTGTTGACTGCACGGATAAGAACTGTACGCTTGCTTGCCTTTCACTCTCTTCGCAATCGGCTGCGGCTTACTTACTTTTGACGCGCAGTCTTGGAATCACGCAACATCGCGCTGCAGGGTACGCTCTGCACGAGCGGCAGCGGCGTCGGCATTAGTGATGGAAAAGTTCGGTTCGGTTC
Source organism: Mycena metata (assembly GCA_029378385.1). Lineage (NCBI taxonomy): Eukaryota > Fungi > Basidiomycota > Agaricomycetes > Agaricales > Mycenaceae > Mycena > Mycena metata. The sequence continues at coordinate 81,035 of JARKIB010000341.1, read as the reverse complement.
AGGTTCGGGGTACTTTTGCCTGAACCCCGAACCTGAACTTCGGTTCAGGTTCAGCAATTTGCTGAACCCCGAACCTGAACCGCAGGTTCAAGTTCAAACGGTTCGGTTCGGCGTTCAAAGGAGTTCGAACCCCCGAACCGAACCTATTTTTTCTCTACCGAAAGACCGCCATATTAGGAAGCTTGAGTCGTCCTAAGATTCAGACGGCATTAGAATATGTTGTAAGAGCCTTTCACATACACAGGAGCACAGGAATTTATTGTATTCAGCGGTCGCAATATCTACATGTAGTATTCTTCGTCGTCCACTTCCATCACATCAACGAACCCATAGTGTTCGGCATCCAACTCCGCAATTAAGGCGTCCATGTGCCTGGCTGCGTCCTCGGTGGCACTGATGAGACCGTTGCGATACGCACTTTTAAGGAGCTGCAATGCTTCGAAAATCTCCGGAGTAAGCTTGTTGCGTAATTTGGTACCTGTGAGACTCCCGCTGGAGAAAGCGCGTTCCGCAGATGTGGATGAGCCCTGGATGGGCAGATAGTCTCGCGCCATGGCCCGCAGAGTCGGATGGATGACGCAATGCTGTCAGAGTGTTCAATCAACTTGAGCGGATGTGAGTAGAAATTGAACGTACCCCCCACCAGTGCAATACATTATCGGTCTTTTCGACGGGCGCCGACAGATAGCCTTTCAACTCGGCCCTTGGATCTGCACTCGCCCATTCATCCCGCTGAAGGGAATTAACCGCCTCAATTAGGTAAGAACTGCCGTAGCGGCGAACGGGTTCAGGCTCGCTAGAAGGCTGCGTCGCTTGGACTTGCGGTGCAGAGCTAGCAACACGAGCATGATATTCATCGAACTAGTAAATGGTCAGGATTGCACAGCATGATAGGAGTTAATTAAACACACCGTATCTTCCAGCGCTTTCAAACCCTTTTGATATGCGGTGTCATCCCAACGGGCGCGGAAGTAGCGATCCTTGACATTAGGATCCAAGACTGATGATTAATGAGATGCGGAGAAGGAAGGGTTGAAGAAACACGAACTCAAACAAATGAAATAGGCGTTGGAAGTCGTGTCAGTGCGGTGGAACCATTTGCGAAAACTCTTGACACCCTCGAGAAGAGCTTCGCCGATTTCAGCATATCGAGGATGCGCCGCCATCGTCTCCCAACGTTTAATCAGATACTCGAACGTCGGAATAATCCGCCAAACCGTTGGGTGGCGCTCATTGGAGAAGGTTTGCGTGACATCGGCGGGCTCCTGAACAAAATATTCATTTCTGAATCCGCGTTATGGTAATCTAACAAACTCTGAGCGCTTCATGTATCATCTTGATCCGCTCCCATTCGGCCGCGGTCAGCATGTAGTCCATATAGTTTTTATTTTTCAAGGGCGGAACCTCGTCGCTGGAGTCGGCGATAAGGACGAAGCGATCAATTGCCTTGAAGAAAGTGTGAATATACGACAAGAAGTTAGAGGTGACGAAGTCTACCTTGCGAAGATCCAAAGAGCGATCCAAGGCTCTGTACAGGGATGCCCAGCGGGTGCGCACCCAGAGCAAGACCTCCAACGGGGAAAGCCCCACTTGCATGCAGCATTTCTTGAAGAACTCGCGGGCTTGCGGCGACATACGAACCTTTAATAGACAGTCAATAATATCCTTCGCATCACAACGACATACCTGTCTAATGAAAGCCAGAATCTTTCCAACGGCATCACCGGCAGTCCACTCCGACTCAGCTGGGCTGGCCTCAGGGTCCTCGTCACCGTCCTCAAATGCACCGAGAACTTTCTCGACATCGGCGCGATCGATCTCACCGTTATTGCAGGCATCGTCGAGAAGGTCCCGTAACTTCTTGTTCAATTTTTTGGGCGGAGTCGGAGCAACGGCCTCAACGAAATGTTTGCAGCCGGTGTGAACTGCGTGCTCCATGCACCTGCATAGATCATCTTAGACGTGTTCGAAGAAATGAAAAGGAGGACTACTCACATCATGTCGTGCTCCTTAGCCGTCCATGACGCATCGTGGGGAGCGAGTTCTTGCTCCATCGTACGGGCTGCAGTACGATTTACAGACGCGCCATCCGACGTAATCCATCCACTTTTAGTCTCCAACCCATACCGCTCGACGGTGCGGACAACAGCATTACCTAGATTCTGACCGGTGTGGCGTCCCTCAATTTTCATGAAAGCCAGCTCGTCGGTTTTCAACTCCCAGTCATTCGGGCGCTGAGGGGGTGCAGAGACGTAGTGGCCGTTGATATTCAGGAAGGGGATGCCCGACGAAGAGGTCCACGCATCATCACTCATGCTGACACGCCCGGGCAAATCCTAAGTTATATAGTATATTATTAGCGATGAATTGGATCAGAAGAACCGAATGGTACCTTGAAAATCTCGCAGAGCTGAGCTTCAACCGCTGTTGCGCGTTCCAGGATATGAGCGCGAAGGGTTTTGCGATTCGGGATATCACTATCTTTGATCGTAGGACGGCAGTACTTCAGCAGACGCCGGAGACTCGGGGACTCGATGAGCATGAAGGCCTGGGAACAGCGTGAGAAATATATAGCTATACAAAGAATTGAAAGTCTCACCTCGTCTTGGGTGACGATGAGTTCAGTAAGAAAATCAAGCAAACCCTCCGGAGTGAACGGAGGCGGGCGGGGCGTCGCGACGACCACACCATCCAAGTTGCCTTGCCCACTGTAAATGTTTCAAACGTCAATGGAGACACAACTGAACAATATTGGGAGGCATACCTCACGCCTTTTGCCTTGGGAATTGCACGCTCGTTCTCCTCAATCCCCAACTTCTCGCAACGAGCCTTATAGATCGCATAGTGCCCTTTGGCGCTGAAACATAAAAGGTTGAGCAACCGACTACCAGAAGAGATGTTAAACACCGTACCGAGCGATATGGTACCTAAGGGATGTGACACTGCCCGTAAGGAGTGTCTTCGTGCACCCCCTTTCACTAGGTGGACATTAAATTAGGAGAGGTGAGAGATATGTGAAACGTACACGCAAATTTTGCAGATCGAGCCAGACTCCACGGCTCCGGTCGTGGGATTCTTATGGTCCTTGACGCGAGTGAAAACGGTGCGGATGTCGGCTGTACTGTCGGCGCCAGCAACCTTGGCCACAGCCTAAGGACGGTGAGCTTAAATGTAACATTTAGTGGGAATATTCATACCTGAGCATGGTCGGCATCCGCCATTGTCTTGATAGCGTGATATTCCTCGAGATCCATGACCTCCTGGCCTACTCCGTCGTCCCCCTCGGTGTCTTCCGCTGCATCCGAGTTCTCAGCAGGGTCCTCGCCCTCAGAATCAGACTCAGAATCAGACGGCGTAGCCGCAGAACGGCGCGCCACTTTGGGTTGGCGAGAAGTAGCCGCAGTCGACGCAGCCTTGCGCTTTCCAGCACTGACCGAGGATTCGGCATTGTTGGGGTCGGTAAGGCGGCCGGAAGGCTGAGATGTACGGGCAGAGCGGCGCGATCCAGCGACCTTGCCGACAGGCTTAGTGGCTCCGGTGAAAAAACCATGGATTTTCCGCGTCGAGGATGAAGCAGCAGGGGCGGAGATGGGATGCTCGTCGTCACGATCCTGGTAGAAAACGATGTCGGCCGCATCACGAAGAGAGCCATCGGAATTCTGAGCACACCCGAGGGCAGATTCTGTCATAGCGAAGACTGGAAGAAGGCCGGACGGTATCTTGCTTCGCTCTCAAGTCTCAAGCAGTCTTTTGAAGCAAAGTAGTGTAGTGCCATGGAGATGGAGATCGAGCAGTCTTATTGTCTTCATTCTGGCTGTAAGTTGGCGATCGCTCGGGGAGCAGCACTCCGAGCGATCGACAGAGACGAAATCGTGTGCCAACCGCGCGTGAGACCCAGAGAAATCGAGAACGTGATTATGAAGACAATAACAGCCAATGGGAGACCCCCCTGAGGATGATACGCGGTTACTTGGGCGGATTTATTCGCATCTTGATGACGCGGTTGGTACGCGAGAGAGAGAGACGCGTTGATTGTCCTCGTTTGGGTATATACTTGTGCAAGCACCGGCTTGATTTCGGCATCAGGTTCGGCGGTTCGAACCCGTTCGAACGGGTTCAGCGAAATTCCTGTTCGTCCGAACGCTGAACCGAACCTCAGGTTCAGGTTCGGGTATTTGGCTGAACCTGAACCTGAACTTCGTGTTCAGTTCGGTTCAGTTCGAGTTCGAACCGAAGGGTCGAACCGAACTTTCCCACCACTAGTCGGCATCGCCGTGGGCCTCGGCGACGGGACCGTATTCGGGCGCATCGCGAAACAGGCCAACAGCGAGCGGCCCGTGCGCACGACGCTCGAGGCGGAGATTCTGCGTTTCGTGCTCATCATTGGCGGGCTCGCACTGGGGGTGGCGACCTTGATCGTCAGTGCGTGTCTTTATTTTGTTTTATTCTGCTGCTGTCTCATGTCGTTCGGTGGTTGCGCGGTACAGTCCTCTGGGCCGCCTGGCTCCGTCGCGTCTATCCCGGGTTCATCTCAGTGCCCAACCTCCTCATCGATTGTGTTTCGGTTGCCGTCGCGTTTATTCCTGGTTTGTCTATTCTGTTTTCATTCGCGCTGGATGCTGAGCTGACGATTTTCTCCAGAGGGTCTACCCGTCTGCGTCACCCTCTCGCTCACCGTCATGTCAGTATCCCTCCCTGCCTTTATATGTACAAAATATTTAATATTCATCGATATTTGCTTGACCCAGTGCCCGCGCCATGCGCTCCAACTCGATCCTCTGCAAATCGCTCGCGACCGTCGAGAGCCTCGGCGCCGTCAACTTCATAGCGTCCGACAAGACGGGCACGCTCACACAGAACAAGATGACCGTCGTGAACGTCGCTATCGGGCTCGCGCGGTACAGCGCCGCCGATGCGCGCACCCTCGCAGGGAACACGGGGCCCTCGGGCGGAGCGATTCGCGAGCTCGCGGCGCTGGCGGGGCTCTGCAATGATGCGGCGTTCGAGTCAAGTTATTGCAAGATCGAGGAGGCGCCTGAGCACCGCAAAATTAATGGGGATGCGACGGGTGCGTTGCGTTGTCTTTACTTTTCTTTTCCCGAGAGCTGAGATAAATAATATCTGTGTGACGTTCAGACACCGGGTTGTTGCGATTCGCAGACAGTGTCCTATCCACCGAGGACTTGCGCGCGGGGTGGGTTCAGTCGGGAAAGGTGGCGTTCAACTCCAGTTCGTCTTGCTTACTTATTTTCTCTGTGTACTACCCTTTCGTTATCCGACACTGACCTTTCGTGCGCGCAGAGAACAAGTTCGCCATCAAATGCTTGACGAGGGCTCCCGACTTTCCAGTTGATGCCGATATTTTCAAAACGGCGCTGAGTGGAGACTATATGCTCGCCGTGAAAGGTGTACGTGGTTCATGTCCCTTTTTGCGGGGATAGGCTACTCATTTCGCTCGCTTTTTATCAAGGCACCGGACGTCCTGATCCGTCGTTGCTCACGCTACCTCGATCCCGACGGGAACGAATGGCCCCTCGATGCAGATCTCCTCGCCGGACTTTCCGCTATTCAGGAGGACTACGCCGCCCGTGGGCAGCGCGTCCTGCTCATTGCCAAGAAGGTTCTCGCACAAGAGATACCGAAGGAGTACGCGGACGCAAATTCGCTGGAGGACCACCTCCTCGCTGCGAACGTGGACCTGACGGTCGTGGGACTCATCGCGTTGGTGGACCCGCCGCGGCCGGAGACTGAGGAGACCGTGCGCGTGTGCCGGAGGGCGGGCATCCGGTTCGCGATGGTCACTGGTATGTATTGTCCCTTCCTTTAATTTTTCCGTGCGCCGGGGCTGACGATTTTGTTTTGCGCAGGAGACTTCTCATTAACCGCTGCCGCCATCGCACGCCAAGTCGGGATTATCACCACTCAAGAAAAGGCGGTCAAAGGGCTGGCGGACCTTCCGCTCGACCTTCCGCTGTCTGAGATCCCGGACTTCAACGCCGACAAGGACGCTGAGATGCCGCTCACCAGTATCGTGCTGAGCGGGTCGGAGATGATGACGATGACGGAGTCCCAGTGGAAACAGGTTCTGACCGTACGTCTCATGTTTTCGAGATTAAACCCTCAAAGAAGCGTACTCATTTGTCTCCCGCAGTTCGACGAATTGGTTTTCGCACGCACGAGTCCCCAGCAGAAGCTTCAGATTGTGCGTGCCTTCCAGGGCGGAGGATGTACCGTGGCGGTCACTGGAGACGGAGGTATGCTGAAGCAGCACCCGCTTGTGCTCTAACGCTCATTTCTCCTGTTAGTTAATGATGCACCTGCGCTCAAGCAGGCCGATGTGGGTGTTGCAATGGCCGGGGGCTCGGAGGTCGCTATGGTAAGACGAAACCTTCATTTGTTGAAACTTCTTTAAATTCCAACACCATTTTAGGAAGCGGCGGATCTGGTCTTGCTCTCCGACAACTTTTCAACCATCGTCACTGGGATTAAATATGGCCGGCTTTGTTTTGAAAATCTCCGCAAGTCAATCTTGTATCTTCTCCCGGCTGGCAAGTGTCCCATCTTCTGCCCGTCTTCAACCCTTTCATTGATGCTTGACCAACAGGAAGCTTCTCGGAGCTCATTCCTGTGTTGCTCAACGTTCTTACTGGGGTCCCGCAAGCCCTCAGCAGCATCCAAATGATCATTGTGCGTCGAATTCTTTCTCAAAGTTGTATTCCTCTGAACTAAGCTGTAATATTATCCAGATTTGCGTGGTTACCGATGTCCTCCCTGCCCTGTCGCTCGTATACGAAAAGCCCGAGGCCGATCTACTCCTTCGGAAACCCCGGGATCGCAAGAAAGACCGCCTCGCCGATGTCAGGCTCCTCGGCCATGCCTATTTCTTTTTGGGAATTTTGGAAACTGTCACCTCAATGACGGCGTAGGTGGGTCCAAGCCGAGAAGAATGCACATCTTAACCCTCCTTTAGAGCGTTTTACTTCGGCTTCCACCGCAACGGTGTTCCCTTCTCTGCCCTGTGGCGCAAGTACGGCACCTCGACGGTCGACCCGACCCTCCTCGCTGAACTCACCAGTCGCGCACAGTCACTCTGTATGTCCCTTACTCTCTTTCTTTTCCTCTGAAAATTTACGGCATCCAGATTTCTTTAACTTGGTAATCATGCAATGGTTCAACCTCTTGTCTACCCGCACCCGTCGTCTGTCCCTGTTCCAGCAAAACCCCATAGGCTCCCCAGCAACGCGAAATGTGTACATATTCCCTGCAATGCTTGCTGCGTTGGCGCTCGCCTGGTGCGTTTATCGTTCTCTCAACGGGAGACTTTATTTTAAATTGGCCATGGACAGCTTCTTCTCGTACATACCCTGGTTCCAGACGATCTTCCTGACCCGCGGTATCCAAGCTGAATTTTTCTTCCTGCCGATGGCGTGAGCCCTTCCGTCTGACTTTACTTCTCCGCTTATTAGGTGAGGTATCAGGTACGGAGCCGTCCTCCTCTTCCTCGACGAAACGCGCAAGTGGTGCAATCGCGCGTACCCCAAATCCTTACTCGCGCGGATGGCATGGTAAATTGGTCTGATGGATCATTGCAAGATGTGCTCGTCAAGTTTATTCATACGATTATGTAGTTCAGTTTGGGCTGTGGTATTTAGCAACGTGGCAAATAGTAAACACCGGAGGCTCGGCGTCGCTCTTGCCCTGGAGGATGCCTCCATCGTCAGGATGAACCAATCAGAAATGGTTCAGGTTAGAGCTGCGGATAGAAGGGACACACCGCCGTATAGGTGCAGGCGAAAACGAGAACCACGGTCCGAGATCTCGCAAATTAAGTACACCCCCGGGGGATTCCTAGTCAAGACGGCGATTACTTTTAGTCTAGCTCGGCAATGTGTTGAAAGGAGCCAAGCTGGAGCTCGGCTTGAGCTCGGCTTGAGTGATGCAAACGGTGATCCGAGTCGATGTGATCGGCGATCAGCCTTCTCTTGCCTCCCTCAATCATCCTCCCTCGCAGCTTCTTGAGCCCTGCCTCTCGACCACTTTGCTGCTGTACGGTCTCTGTTGCCTTGTGGGGTGCTCATCCGGAACACTCACACTCTTCCCAAAGGTTTTATCTATTAGGGGAAGTCAAAGATCGATTCTGCAGGCCGATTCAACATCCGATTATGGTCTCGATTCGAGGACCCAAAATCGACATCATAATCGGCGATTTTCGTGAATCGACGTGAATCGGTGAAGCGACTCCGGAGGAGGAGCACTCGCATAATCGGCTTCGATTCTGGCTCGCTTCGAATCGCTCTCATATGCTTCGCTTGATGGCGGTGTGAATCAGCTTCAACTCGAATCAGGAATCGGACAGTAACTGCACCGGTCAAAGTTGAAGCCGCTTCATCGCCGATTTTAGTCTTTGAATCGGTTCAGAATCGACAGGTTAATCGCTCGTGAATCGCTCTCCCCATCCCATCTTTGACTTCCCCTATTTCTGACAGCCTTTTCCTTAATCGAGCGGCGGCGACTCAGCGAGCCAGAAATCAAGTCAAGATTCAGAACGCCGTTCATGTGAAGCTGATGTTAACCTTATGTTACTGGAAATGCCTGTCTGGTTCGCCCACAACGAACGCCAGTGGTATTCAGTCCGTAATGAATCAATCTTCTCGGGGCGGTGGTGGTGGACACACCACTTCAAGTCCAATTACTACGGTACAACTTCACAGAATACTCACTAAGCGTGGGTCCAACAACAGGCTGCTAGTTAACTCCCCTCTGACACCCCTTCGCTTCTCATTCATATAAAATTAAATTGTGGGGATATATACCGGCAGTCAAACTCACCACCCACTTATGGCCGCTTCCACCGATTCCTTTTCGACATTCCTCACCCAGCTCGTTGCCTCCATTTCCCCTGGAGCCAAAATCCTGAGCGACCAAAGCAGCACAGAATTCAAAGACTCCTTGCAGCGATGGAGCGACATTGGATTGCAAATCCCGACTGCCATCGTACTTGCCGCGACAGGGAACGATGTAGTCTTGACCGTACGCATATATTCACCCTCCTCGTGTCGTTTCTAACACATAGTTAAAAGGTTAAACTTGCGGTCGAACTAAATATTCCTTTTGTTCCGAAATCCGGAGGGCATAGCCTGTGGTCTACAATCGGCCCTGAAGGTTTCATTTTGGACCTTAGCCGCTTTAAAAACATTTCCTTGGACAAGGAGAAAAAAACCGTCACGGTTTGGAAGCGGCGTTCTGATCAAAGAAGTCAACGAAACCGCCTTCGAATACGGTCTATGTCTTCGTCAGTCGTATGCATTCATTGGAGCGTATCAAATTCTTAGTGTATGTCTGATTAGCGCTGGGCAACGGAAACACCATTGGCGTCGTACCCCAAGCGCTAGGGGGTGGTATCAGCGCCCTTTCAGGCCTATGCGGATATACGTCCGACAATATTGTGTCTGCCCGTCTCGTCACATCCAGTGGATCCCTGATCACTGTATCGAGCTCATCCAACCCCGACCTATTCTGGGCTCTCCGGGGTACTGGGCAGTTCTTTGGGATCGTCGCTGAGCTTACCATGCAGGCACACCCGCTTTCCGTCCTCGGTACACCCGATGGTACCGTGTGGACCGGTAGCATCGTTTTTCCCGCCCAGCGAGTCGAAGAAGTCTTGCAGGCTTTAGCGCCCATGATCGCAGACGAATCTGCGCCCGGTACCGGTCTTCTCCTCATTGCTGCGCCGCCCCCGACTTTCACGACGTGCATCATCATCATACCGGTCTTCTTCGGAACAGCCTCCGTTGCAGAGGCATATTACCAGCCCCTGATCTCGTTGGGTCCTCTGATGATGGACTGTAAACCTGTTACCCTAGTGCGCCTGAACGACTCCATGGAGGCGTTTTGTTTCAAAGGGGGTTCAAACGATTCGCGGGCGCAGGAATGCCGAAGTTTGAACCCAGCGTATGGCCCAAGGTCATCGAACTGTTCGAGGAGTTGCGACGCAAGTGCCCAGATGCAGGCGCGACTGGCTACGCGTTCGAGTGGAACACGTACAGCCCAGAAAACAAACTATCTCATTCGGAGACAGCGTTCAGTCACAGGGACGTCAAAGTTTGGGCGTAAGCACATTTTCTGTGGATGCCTCGAATAATCCTGATCTTATGAAGGGAGTTTCTCTCGTGGTACACGAGTCCAGAGTCGCACGCGGAAGTGTATCGTATCGAACAGGAAGTTCTCTCCCTGATGCGACAGGATCAGGACGAGGAGGACGAGGCAGCGTTTCAGAATTGGACTCGAAATGAACCGTTGCGGCGTAGATATAGAGGCGCCGAGCGGTTGGAGAAGTTGCGGCGTCTAAAGAAAGAGTAGGACCCGAATGGAATGTTTACGTCGCAGCTGTTTGTAAACGGATAGCTTCTTCGTGCGTTCTCAACTTGAATTGCGCCTCGTTCTGTCCATTTATAAACCCGACAGGGTGCGAAAAAAGTAACAGTTTTGCGGAATAAAACAGAATCACGATTAGAGGAGCCATTGAACCCAGACCCAGTGATCCCACTGGCCATCCAAAACGACGCGAGTCACCTTTTTCCATCTCGTTATACCCCTCTCCCAGATTCGCTTCCGCCGCAGTGACGGCGACATCTGGTCGCGTATGTAAGTCAACTGCTTCAAAGCCTCTTCAAGCGTTGCGCGCGCATGTGGGTCCTCAACAGTCATGCTTGTGGCGATACCCCGAAAATCCTCCAGCGCCGGGTAATCCTAAAGTTAAAAGGTCAAATGATTCGGCAAAAAATATGAACGGGTACGAACATCAATTATTCGACTCATGGCCAACCCGATCTGGAAGATATCCACAAAGAAAGGATTGTACGGGACGGTCATCGAGAGCTCGGGGATCATCGGGAACGTCCTCAGCGTGGTAGTGACCCGTGCCGACTCTTTTCCGCCTGGAAAATACTTTGATATGCCGAAATCGATGTAATAGTATTGGACCGCGGGACGGAGCGAACAACGGTTTTCCCAGGAAAAGAATCGGAGGAAAAGCCCAGAGTGAGACTCAGGGTAGCACCAGTGCGAGCCTTTTGGAATGATGCGTGGTTCTTCCATAACCATATTCTGAGGCGCTACATCACTGTGGGGTTTTCGTTAAATCGAACGGCAAGGAAAATATAAACACAGAAACATTGGACGCACAAGTGGACGACATTGTGTTCATGCATAAACTGCAATCCCTGTTGGACCGCTGAGTGACCAGGTAGAGAGTAAATCGGATGAAACGCACCTCTATATATTGCGTCATTGCATCGACGAACTCATTTCGACAGTGAAATGGCGGGGAGTTGAATGGTCGGCAATAGGGCATGACGATGATGGTCCACTCCGTGCCGAGGAATGGGATAACCTCGAGCAGCGGTATCGTATGATTCCTTGCATCCGAGCGAAGGGCGTCCAAATGCCGAAAAATTTCGAGCTCCTTTCCATGGACACGCTTCAGAACGACCTTCTCGTTGTCCTTGATGCGCAGGGCATCGAGGGCGTTGGCTTTGTAATTGATAAGGAAATCTTCGTTTTTCTGTTCGGAGGGCACCCACTCGGGATGGTACCGCGGCCGCAGCCGATACCCGCAAGAGAGCAGAAATTCGTACGACTCCGCCCAGAATCCTTCACGCAAAGTTCGTAGTTCGGGAACATATCTCTCCATACGATCTTGGAGAATCGCAGAGAGGACGAGTTCTTGAGAAGCCATATTGTCGTCGGGAGCAAGTCAAAGGGGCCGCAGCAGTTGTGATGGTGACGGGTGACTAAATTTCACCACGGTTCAAGTTCTTCTGCCATGTCCGCAACCTGCGGTTCTGGCAACATGAAGCTTTCTCTTCATCCATAAAATTGAAGTTTCGAGAACGCACTCCTTTGCCACCGCTCAATAATTGATCTAAGTCCCGCCGCTTTCATTCTCCGCCATCCCGCCATCAATGTTGATGGGAACCACAGCATGCTAGTCGGCGAAAGTCTTGCCCTTCTCATACGCGGAAATAAGTCCTAGATACCAACGATCCCACCGGCCGGCGGGGGATCCCAACATTGCGCGCTAATGTCTGCAGCAGACAGTTTGCCAAAGCCCTACTGGATGGGTCTTCGAACAGCACTCGAAAATGCCATTTATGCTCCCTATTGTCCGAGCACAATACGGTCGCTCGCATTGGCCACGTTGGATTGGTTGACGCTGGAACTGAAGAGAGCGGGGGCATTCTACTCTCTTTTGGTGAGGCGCGTAGGAAAGAAACAGCCGGCATCTCGCGTTTGCTTAAGGGATGAAGGTTGCTGCCCTTGATTTTCAGTGACGACCGTCCATACGTGCGCGCTAAGTTTGTTCATACAATTATATGGATCAGTAGCGGTCAACAGCAACGAGATAACGAAAACAGCAGATGTGAATCGGGGCTTTCGAAAAGTTATCCTGCTTCCGTCAACGACAATCGAGCCACCTCGAGATCCTCATCCGAAGTCGCTGCGAAGATCGCACACTCACGCGGGTGGGCTTGTAGCGCGTGAGACAAGAGCGCGGACAGCTCGTCGTCTAGCTCGTATGTCACGAGAGCCCTGTTGTGCCGTTCAGCCGACGGACACAGTTAAAGATTCGCGAAGAGAAAAAACGCACAAGCAAAGACGACAGTTCTTAGACCTCCCTTCCTCTGCCGAATGAAAGATGAGGTCGAGATGCTTGGCGGTGATATATAGGTGGGGTGCGCTCTCCGTGAAGTCTGGATCCAGTTCAATCGACTGCGTTTCCTGGGCTGGAGGGGAATCCTGCCGCAGCGGGTATGTCGGAGAGGACTGTGGACTGAGCGAACGGGTCGGTGAAGGAGGCGTTTGTGGGGCGGGAGTTTCATCAGGCGTGGGGGTATAGCAATGCTCGCGGTAGTAGTTCGAATTTGACTAAATTGGGATACGTTAAAGGAACTTCGACGAGAGGGATAGAGGCGTACCGTCTGAGTCTCTGCTAATTTTCCCTCGGCGATGGCAGCACGCTCCTCTGCTTCAAGTAGTGCCTGAGACAGCTTCTTTCGCTCGTTCAATACTAGAATATTCAGTATGAGTTGTGCAAGAAACGAGGATGGCTCACGATAGTCAACTCCGGCAGTCAGAGTCGCCACGAGAGCGACCTGCATTCCAGGTAAGCTCGCCGACATGTCACCGAGCGCCGACTTGAGCTGTTGTTCGACAGAAGATACCTCGCTCGGCGGCTCGACGAACGCTTTTTTCTCCGTTTCCTCTCGCAGAAGAATGAGACGGACGCCCACCGCTGCATCCAGCAAGCTCTCATTGTGCGAGTATCCACCCAGCGCCCGCCGCGCGGCCTGTTTCTCTTCCGTCCAATCGTTTTGCAGCTTATCACGATGGTACCAGCTCGCCTGCTTGATGGTACACCACAGAGCGTAAACCGGGAGGTACGGGTGAGAAACCATCAGCGTCTTGTCGCGAGTGGGCCCTGGCCATCTAATCCATTCTCTCATCTCATTCAACGCGAATAACGCGTATGAACCGGATGAAATGTTGATCCATATGTCTCCTGGGTTCCCCACGTCTGGTAGTGGGTCGCAGAGGGAGCGGAATTCAAGGAAACGGACGGAGTAGCGGTTTTGCTCCAGCTGTAAGCGGAAAGGGTAATCTGCGCCGACGTTTTGCGGGTTTACGCGGACGCTCTTCCATTTGAAGTGGAATTGGACGGGAAAAGAGCTTTTGGGGCGGTAGTTGTCGGGTCCTGGTTGTTCTGGCTTCATGGTCAAAGCGAAGTCTTTGTGTTTCAGTTGGCGTGACTGATCAGGTGTGATCTTGGATGTGATGGTCAGGGCCGGCATCAAGGCATCAAGGCGGCATGCTGCCGGTATGCCCAGATCGGGAATCGCTCGACGCTCGTCCTCGAAAATGAAAAGGAAGTACAGGGTGGGTGGATTATCGAAATGCGGAGTCCCGACGGTGCTAACGAATTTTCCTTCAACAGGGTGCCCCAACAAGGTGTTCGTTAAAGCGGCCCTTGGCGTTGGGCGGCGGCGGCGCGGCCCGCTACTTACCTTGATACCACAATCAACATGTTTTTGAAGCGTCTTTCTATCTGGGTAAAAATCCGTTCTTTATGGCGCGTTCTGGGCGGTATGCCTCCACTGTTCTCTGGATTTCGGTGACTGTATAAAGGTTACATATAAACTGGAAGTCAAATATCAGAGTATTATTATTATCAGACTGGGAAGGCGAAGGCGTGCTCCCTGAAGCAGGGAGAACTTACATATCCAGATAGTACAAAGTAGTACAGTAACTAAACTAAAAATTTGGGTCGTTATAACGTCTCGGGATCCTCGGGATCGGAGTCGCGAACGGTGCCATCCCAATCACATCATCCACAATATGCCCCTCGCTGACCTTTTCTGCATCTGGAGAGTGGCGGTTGGCGGCAATACGCTCCCTGATCTGCCTAATGAGCAAGACAGCGTCCGTCCCAAAGGCATGGACCTCCGCCGGCGTCAAGGGCTCTACGCGGGTGCAAACCTCGAGATAGGCCTTCTTCGCGCGCCAGCGGGAACCCTTAAGGTCATCACGCTCGAACAGCACAATCCATTCGTTGGGGCTCAGTCCCCTCTGTCGCATTAACTTGTCGAGCGCGAAATCTTTCGCACGCGTCATCTTCCACATGTCGGCGAGCTTGAGAACGTCGCGCCAGGTATCGACAGGCGCAGAGTACTCGTTCAGCAATCTTGGCTACTATTGAGTATGTAGACATGGCCTTCAAGAGGCAACTTACGGGTTGTAATAGACCCACAGCAGATGCTCGAGCTCACTCTTCGTAACGTTCTCAAGAGAGTAATCGGGTTCGCCGGGACCTTCGAAGGGACTGTGAAACATCTCCCGCAACACGGAAGAGTCACGACAGAGAAGGTAGCTGTCGACTCTGTATTTCTGCCCCTCAACCTTGTTTTCCTCAGCAGCAGCCATTGAGAAGAGGAAGTATGGCGACTCACAACTAACGTCACGGGCCTAGTCAAAGAATCAAGCGACTCCAGCGAGAAAGTCGCTTCGGGATTGGCACTCATGGTGGTAGCGTCCGATTCGTTGTGGTGGGAAGAGATAAGGTTTGGACGGTTAAAAAGACGGTGTGGTGACGTCAAGCGTCTAACGAAGGGAATGAGGATACCAGAGTATATATAGGAATTGAAACTTGCAGTCCGATCCTTTTTCCCGGCGTAGAAAATACCCAACCAGTTGAACCCTCAAGTCTTCTCGTCAATTCTGATCGTCACTAGCATTTAAGCGTACCTCTTTTTTTTTTTTTTGAACGTTCACCGCCAGGTCCTCTCATCCTCTAAACTCTCTCGCGGTCCCCGTCTTCGCCATCGGCGCGTGAGTCAGGTGATTGAAGTTTGAACGATGGGCGTTCCTTCGTACCGAACTCGGGGAACAACGTCTCAAAGCTGAGCTGGGATAATCCTGGTCAGTAATAGCTTTCGCAAGATCCGAAGATTCCCCTATCTACACCGTCAAGCAAATGCCGACTGAACGAATTTTGGAATACTTCACGCGCTCCCTCCGGTTTGCGCCTGAGCGAAGATGTTCACAAGCCTCATCGTTGACCAAAATCTATATCGCGGTGTCCTCTGCGCCTCGGTCCTGGTATACTATACACGATACGGTTTCAAGCTCGAACACTTGCCCAATTTATTGGTAGACGATAGGCGGTCTGAATCGGGGTCGCGTACGACACCGACGACTGCGCTTAGAGTTCTAGGCGTTCCCGCGGCTGATTGCGAAAGGCGAGTACAGGAGCGTTGGGCGGGACATTGGTGATGAAGATAACCAGGGCCGAGTACGTGTAAAAAAAGTTACAGGACGTCGCACATCCGGCCAGTAAGATATACATTCATACGTCCGATGTGTGTGCCACCTAGGAGTACAATAACGCTCGAAGGAATAAATCAAATGGAATCGCACCGCGTTCCAACTGAGGCGAAAGGAAATAGGAACAATGGCAAACGATCTACGTGGAACCAAGGCGTGCTGCATACTGGTTGAGTAAGATTCAAAGAGAGGAAAATCGAGGGACGTACAATGGAACCAAGGGATAGCAGTCAAGCAGAAAAATCCTCCGAAGAGAACAGGAATGCGGAAAAAATTGAGCCACGACAGACCCAGAGTAGTCTGAATCGAGTTGACCGGCAAAACCCCGCATCGACCAACGGGGGATTGCCAGGTGCCGCAAAGTGCACTAAAGGAAGGTGCGTGTCCCGTCGTTCAGCCAACTCTGCCTCTCCTCGTGCGCCATACTCTGCAACGCTTATCTGCCGACTGAAAGGCGGCAGACTATTTAGCCCACACATCTGCCGACGTGAAAGTCGGAAGACTGTTGAGACCTAACGACCCCAGTCATCCCCTGAACGCGTCAGCGGGACTACAATGGGATCTGAGAGCCAACTGTCCGTGTACATCGTACATCGTTGGAGACCCGTTAGATCGATTTTGACGTAAATAAACCCATTCCCCGCTCGATAGCGCTGGAAGCTGAATAGATACGGGACAAGCGCAGGTGCAGAGTGAGCCGAGGTACCTAGACATCATGTGTCCAGACTCTCGACCCCCAACCGTAATCTCCAACAAGGAAACTACGGCGGCTCGAAGGAGCCTGTGGCGTCGATGGAGAAGCAGAGAAGAACGAGGGTACACGCACCTCCCAGTCCCACGACACGTTCAAAGCCCGCTTGTGCACCCTCCCTCGGAATGAGATCTTGGGGAAGTCGACAGCAGACGTGTTTCTGGTGCGCCGTTTGGCCTGGTAAGAGCCAGATCCATCTAGGATCCATCGAAGGGACTAGAAGCCTCAGACCTTCCCGCTCGAGGTGTGGACGGAGAGTCCTGTGTGGAACGAGCATCGCGGCTTTGGATCTGTCGTGGTCGTGGAGGAGAAAAGTCCTAGTCACGTGTGACGCGTGATGCATCAACAAGTGCCGCGATGCCAAATAGTCGCCAAATAATGGTTCAAGACCACGAGTTTTTTTTCCTGGTTTAATGCATGCTTGAAGCTCAAGGAGATTGACAATTATCCAAGCTACTCTCGCGCTAGTTACCACTTTTTCAGAGCTTTGCCACGTCTGGTTTTCTGTTGGGGAATTTTCAACCGTGGGCAGAAAATACATTTGCACCTGTCAAGCAAGAGTCGCAGAGGACTGAAATATTTTGCATAAAGTGGAACGATGATTCAGAGGGTGTCGCCAAGGAATTGTACAGATTCTACCATTGGGAAGACCGTTTGAGCGCGAAACTGTCCCACATTGTGCAGCGGCACTGACTGCCGGGAAGTGTTTAGGATTGCTGACCAACATCAAGTTAAAGCTCCTCAATGATTCACCAGAGTAGGGAAGGAGAACCTGGTGCAGGCCATGGTACTATCCAGCCTGAGACCTACGCAACTCAAGAAAGATATTCTCCGCTCGTGTCGGAGTTTACTTTCCTTGGGGTAATTTTAAGCGATTGTGGGCCCGTCGCAAAGTCGTGAGGAGCGACGAGAGAAACGTCCTCAAGGGGTACTTACAGGGCCAGAGCACTTACTTGATGCCAGAGTCAAAGAAAATCAAGAAACCGCCTTCAGCTTCCTCGGCCCGTTCACGCGAAAAGCCGCGGAGGAGCTTGCCAGCACGCTGATCTCCCGACACTGAGTGAAGAAGGACCGACGGCGGTTGCTCGAGGTAGACGAAAGACTGGATGCAGTGAAATGTGACAGAAGAACACAGACTTTGCAAGGACGACACGATGCCGTCGCGTGGTCGGATTGAACTGGAGAGATCAGATATTCGCAAAACTAGCATAGAGGATTACATGGGGACAATCGAAGCATTTCGTCGTGGAGGTCACAATTCGAGGACAACCTGCCGGTTGACGTTCATTCCCGTACAGAAGTTAACCCAGTTCTGAGGAGACATTTGAGCGAGAAGAGGCCTGACGGAAAATGAATTTACAGTGGAGAGGACACAAACGATCGACTCACGGACGCCGAAAGGGATCCTTGTTCTGTCTTTGTTGCATCTCATAGATGGCCCGAGGCAATTCGTCGAACACATACTCCTTCTTCAATTGCTCGACGATCGCCGCGAGTTGGAACCGTGGGTTGTCCAGCGTCATCCAACAGATAAAATGGGCCATAATCGCAATGCTTTGTTTGTCTCCTGTTGTCATGGCCTTTTCGCGATATTGACGGAAGAGGCTTTGAGCCTCGGGGTCCGGAAGGTCCAGAGTGGTCTCCTCTGCGCCGCCTCTGACGACGTAGTCGAGGTTTGAGTTGAGGTTCAGCCACGTGATCTGATATACGAGAGAAGGAGAGCGCTCATAAGTGCCGATGGCTGGCCCGATCTGCGGCACCGGTACAGCACGGGGAGCCAGTGGAGGAGGTTTTGATGCAGCCTCGAATGTGAGAGGTTTGCCACAAATCGACCTGTGATGTGGTTTCCAGTCAGCCTTCTGGCATTCTCTGCGAGCAGCGTTAGGACGACATGAGACAAAGACAGAGATGGACGAACGTAGAGCAGTACAAAATCTCTCGTTGCATATTTTCCCAGCATTTCGTGCATCGCCGAAACTTGGCGCTGCCATCGTTCGCTTTCAAGCATCCGCTGTAAGAGCAATGCTCCGTCCGACCCCTTTGGCGCTCTTTCCATGCGGCTTTATCTTCCTTCGCCTGAGCCTTGGCTCCTGCAGCGCCAAGCATGCTTTCCGCAATGGCCTGACTGACCTCGCGTCCCAAAAAAGGTTCTCCCGGGTTATTCTTCTTGTTATATTTCCCGACGGAAACCGTGGGTAGCTCTACACCGACAAATGAGTTGAGCGTGAAATGAATAACATGACCTGTGATAAAGTTGGGCACGGTTAGATACTACGGTCCCGAGTGACAGTGATTTACCCACATAGAAGTTTCGTTCGTAGGGTAAGAATGCTCGCAAGAGCATACTTTTTGCTGTCGTTCGGGAATCCCCTCGCTTGCGCAGCAGCAAAAGCATCCCACGCAGGATGCGGGACAAGTTTTGGCTGCTTGGGAATCGCCGCTTCTGGTAACATGACCGCTTTCAGCAAGTCGAGAACAGTTCGTCCATCGGAACGTAGATGAGAGAGCGTCAACTCCCGGCCGCAGTAAACGCGCGCGTCGTGCAGATTCTTCGCAATGGAGCAGGCGTTGATTAGCCCGATGAGGATATGCTTGCCGCGCAAATCGGGAGCGGCCTTCATCCAGCGGTCTTCGAGATTTTCGCGCGCAAAGTATGTTAAAGCGACTGCAGTTAGGTGCGCTTGGGTTTGACAGAGGTCCCTCAATATGCTCTGATGTTCAAGGAGCGATGCGTCCATTTTAAGAGGTTGCCCCGCAAGGGGGACGGCCACCAAGTCGACCAAAACGGATGGCTCCAACCACCGCCCTGTGCTGCCCGTAATATTTTCCCAATCCGAATTCCATCGTTCCGGTTGCTTCAGAGCATCTTGTATGCGTGGGAGCATGACGGGGATGAGCGTCATCCTGAGCTTGAAGTTGTCGTTGTGGACAAGGGGCAGGGGCAATGGCTAGGACCCTGAACAAACACATGCACACAGAGTCACGTGTTGTTTCAAAAGGTTGAAATTGATTTTGCAAAAATGGGGATTGTCAAATCAGATCAGATTCTGGTCCGTGAGTTGGGCCGCCGGTCCGGGGGATTGCGGTCTTGTCACCCTTTTCAGTGGGCCGTCCAGGGCTGCACACTATGATCTAGGATGTTGTCTGGGTCATCAGTTTGTAGAAGGGCCAGAAAAATACAGACTGATTTTCCTTAGCCCAGGGAACCTCCTTTGTCTATCACATCATTATTTTTTGTTGTTTCTGGTACCCGCCTCAGATGGACAACAAGTGTGTATGAAGTTCGGTTTCAGGGTTCACATGAAGTTATCTACTCACATACAAACATAGTTGGTCCGTACAAACCAGTAGATCAAATCACATATTAATACTATTGTGTGGGTTATTTCCACTTGATGCCTTCTTTGTCTGGAGCCGAACAGTGGGTAATATCCTCACACAGAGCCCTTGTAGAGTGGCCATAGCCTCCTGAATGCCCAGAGAATCAGGCCAACTGGAGGCTTGAGTATTGATGGGCAGTGCGGCAATGTGCATGCCGAGTCCATCGCAATCAGAGATTTCCCTCATTGAATCTTGTCAATTCCTGCTTAAATTAACCTTTATGCTGTCTTTCTGTGTTTTTCCAGCGTCAAAAGATGTATCGCAGTGGTGGGAAATATTTCCAACCGTGGGAAAAACTCTCGCCGCAAACCCGAACTTGAGCCAAAGTCAAGGCAAGTCAGGGCGAGTCGAATAGACGTCCTATACGACTTCAGGAATGAGAATATAACCGGTTTGTAAGGGTCAATCTAATGGGGGAAATCACTTGGTTGCGCAGGAGCCTGGGACAGATGGTTCTCAGGGTATTGGATATATTGTGTTAGATATCGACCTAACGGTCCAACTGGCATTTTTCCCAGAATCTCACCATCAAACCGCGTCGAATACCTACCAGGACGTTTAGGATTGGATGCGCCGTTGACGCGCTAGAAGAAAGAAGACCATCAGAGTTTGGCCAAAAGGGAAAATCTTGATGGCGGGATTCTTGATCCGGAGTGACAGGAATATCACATGCCGATTACCAAAAAGGGTTTCGAGAGTCGACCGGGTGGCGATTTTTGGATGTCCATTATCCCATCTCGGGGGGACATGAATGTTTACTCATGTGGTGGACAGGAATGCTAAAACATTTGACGTAAAATACTCTTGCATTGGTTTTCTTCTGGCAAGGGAAGAAATGTGAGGTCGCGCGTAATTTAAAGTCTTCGACACTTCGGGCTCGGGGAAAAGATAGAGCGGCGGACCAAAGAAGCACTAATCGAGTACTTTGCCAAAATAATAGTGCAGAACCAAAACCATGTTTTTTTTCCTGGTCGACGCGTGAAGTTCAACAAACAGAGTCAGCAAAGTTCTCTACAAGTTGCCAACAAATTTTCCATGCCCCAAACAAAATAAAAGGAACACACAATAGTCTTCGAGATCTTGAGATAGACCAACTTGAAGTTTGTGGTTGATCCATGTTGGAGTGAGCAGGGGAGGATCTGGGTCATTTACATACCCATTCCCCGAGGCAAGGGTTTCCTGTCTGGTGGAATCTGGGGAGTGGAACACAGCGGAATCTCTCTCTTTATAAGATTATGCATGTCTGAAGCCTTTGACACTCAAAGCCCGTTATTCCTCATCATCAAAAGTAAATATAAATTGGTGTATTACTTTGTAGCTCATGGGCCACTCCCTACTACCTTTGGCCACCATATGCCCTGACATACTGGCTATCACTTATTAAAGTGTCTTGATCAGAACCACTGCATTGGTCAGTCCAGCGCCGTTGCAACATCCACAATGCAGTCCAACACCCAGGCAAAAATCAACTGACCGGGAAAAAAGGCTGGAAACAAATACAGGAAACCATCCCAAGGGCAAATCAACATTGCAGCAGGCACAAACCACTCCCTTCTGCACATGACAATGCTTATATGGTCCGCTACACAACAGAATGCTCACTCAGAGCCTTCAGAAATGAAACCACTCTGTCTGTGAAAAATGGGAGAATAGAGTGGGTTTGGGGGTTCAGCAATGTTTAATAATTCACCACATATAGCGGAAGATGATCCCGGAGGACATTCAACAGATTTGACTCCAATGGAGCGAGGAATGCATGCAGCTGAGGTCAATCAGTTATCAGGACAATATTGGGTGGCCCAACAATAAACAATCGGGGATATTTCTCTCCATATTTGAGCAATATCTGGTGTATTAAACCTGTTTGTATGCTTTTAAGACTCAAATAATTATTTCAGATGCTCCCCTGAGCTATAAGCCATGTTCTGGGCCTTGAATTTACAGATTTCAACCAAAATCAAACATCAACAAATCTATCAATTTATCAATGAGATGCTGGGCTTGGCACAGTGGTGGTCCATGTAAAGTGCAGTCATGTATGCTACTGAACAGGTCCATCTACTTTTCATGAAAAAATACTACATTTTATGCCCTGTGGAGGCCAATTTATATTTACTTCTGATGATGAGGAGTAGCTGAAGTGAGCCTTCCGTTTTGTCGAGCTCAACTCAACAGCTCTATTTTCAGCCCTAACAGCTTTATTTAAGGGTCTCGACAGCTCTGGCGTTTCATTGACGAAGTGGTGGGGCGCCAAGCGCCCCGCCGCGCTCTTGTATCTCTACAGATGGATAAGTCGGCTTGCAGCTGATGAACAATACGGACACGCCAGGCGTAGCGCTGCCAAGCGTCTGAGACAGAGCAAAATATTTTGTAAGTGAAAGACGTGAGGGTATTGTTAAACTAAAGGGATAGTACTCCCGCCTTGTCAGCCGACATCGAGGTCACCAGATGATTCGCCAGGGTAGGTGAAGGATCGCCGGGCTGTTACATGTAGTCATCGGCTGAGCTCGTGGTGGTATCCAGAGCGTATGTAAGGAGTAGCACTAGCTGTAGAAAGATATCCTACGGTCGTAAATTTGCCGTCCTGCATCCTACCAGCTTAGTACGTAGCCACAAGATGGGAAACAAATGAAATGTCGCTGAAGAACACAGGCCTTACGAAGACGACATGATGCCATCGTGATTGGTAGGAAGTGAAGAGGCTCAGATATTCGCAAAAACTGGCATAGATGGATTACATGGGGCAAATTGAAACATCTCGTCGTGGAGGTCACAATCTATAATTCAAGCACAACCTGCCGGTTGACGTTCATCCCTTTACAGAAGTTAACCCAGTTCTGAGGAGACATTTGAGCGAGAAGAGGCCTGACGGAAAATGAATTTACAGGGGAGAGGACACAAACGATCGACTCACGGACGCCGAAAGGGATCCTTGTTCTGTCTTTGTTGCATCTCATGGATGGCCCGAGGCAATTCGTCGAACACATACTCCTTCTTCAACTGCTCGACGATCGCCGCGAGTTGGAACCGTGGGTTGTCCAGCACCATCCAGCAGATAAAATGGGCCATAATCGCAATACTTTGTTTGTCTCCCGTCGTCATGGCCTTTTCACGACATTGTCGGAAGAGGGCTTGAGCCTCAGGGTCGGGAAAGTCTAGATTGGTCTCCTCTGTGTCAATTCTTGTAACGTAGTCGAGTTTTGGGTTTAGGTTCAATCTAGCAATCTGAACCATCAGATGGGGAGAGCGCTCATAATTGCCGACGGCTGGCCCTATCTGCGGCGGGGGCTTAGAAGGGGGAGGGATAGGAGGAGGCGGCTTCGACACCGCCTCAAACGTGAGGGGTTTACCGCAAATCGACTTGTGATGCGGTTTCCAGTCAGCCTTCTGGCACTCTCTGTGAAACGCATTAGAGAAAGGGACGACAAGATGAAGATCCACGAACGTAGAACAGTACAAGATCTCTCGTTGCATATTGTCCCAGCATTTCTTGCATCGCGGAAACTTGGCGCTGCCGTCGTTCGCTTTCGAGCACCCGCCGTAAGAGCAATACTCCGTCCTACTCCTTTGGCGTTCCTTCCAGGCGGCTTTATTTTCCTTCGCCTGAGCCTTGGCTCCTGCGACGCCGAGCATGCTTTCGGCAACGGATTGCCCGAACTCGCGTCCTAAAAAAGGTTCGCCCGGGTTATTCTTCTTCTTGTATTTCGCGACGGCAACGGTGGGCAATTCTACGCCGACAAAGGAGTTCAGTGTAGCATGAATAACATGACCTGTGATACGTTGAAAGCGGTTAAACACAGTCACGGGTCTCAGTGAGTCACCCACAGATAAGTTTCGTTCGTAGGGTAAGAATGCTGGCAAGAGCATACTTTTCGCTGTCGTTTGGGGATCCCCTCGCTTGCGCAGCAGCAAAAGCATCCCACGCAGGATGCGGGATAAGTTTTGGCTCCTCGGGCATCGCCAATTCTGGTAACATCACCGCTTTGAGCAAGTCGAGCACAGTTCGTCCATCTGAACGTAGATGAGAGAGCGTCAACTCCCGACCGCAGTACACGCGCGCGTCGTGCAGATTCCTCGCAATGGAGCAGGCGTTAGATAGCCCGATGAGGATATGCTTGCCGCGCAAATCCGGACTAGCCTTCATCCAGCGTTCTTCAAGATCTAAGTGCGCAAAGTAAGTTAGAGCGGCGCCAGTGAGCAGTGCCTGTGTGCGGCAGAGGTTGCTCAATATTCCCTGGTGTTCGAGGAGAGATCCGTCCCTTCTAAGAGGTTGCGCCGCAAAGGCGAGGGCGACCGAGTCGACCAGAACGGGTGGCGTGAACCGGTCCTCCATATTGCGTATGATATTTTCCCAATCCGAATTCCATCGTTCCGGTTGCTTCAGAGCATCTTGCATCTGGGGAATCATGACAGGAACAGCGGCAAACGCCATCCCGAAATCGTCGTACTGGTGGCTGCAGGCAGAGAGCGACAGGCGTGGGAATGGAAACAACACATGCACATATGTACAAATCCACAGGTGATTTTGGTTCAAAAGTTGAAGTTGAGACGGTTTGACTGGTTTTGTCCGGAAAATGGAATTAATGCGATGGCGACCGCTTATGGAGCCGTGGTTCAAACTTGAAGGCGCATTCTTGCCAGTCAATCCATCGGACCAGCTCGAAAGTCACGGGCTTTGCTGTTTTAGGCGGACCATGACTGACTTACAAGACTCGTTCATTCTCAGATGAGTGAATGTCAAAAAATCAAGGTCTAAATTGATCGGGAGAAGGACGTCTTCTTTTTTTTCTGGCCAAAAGTCTCACTTGCGTTGCATCGGGACAAAGAATGGATTCTTCGTGCTAAAAACATTACGCTGTAAACATTATTAAATACGAAATATACTACTTCTTGGAGCCGAAGGTGTCTGGTATCTGACAGGCACAGTAGCCAGCGAAGACGAAACGAATATCATGTGTATCAAATCGAACTCAGCGGCAAAATGATTCGAAGGAAAACCGCCTCTACACGACAAGTCGCACATTGATGCTCCAATCAATGAAGAATTTTTTAACCGCTTCGCACTGGTCCGGTGTCGTCTGGTTGACGACGATTTCGAGGCACATTTCGGGCGGCCAGGTACTGTGGCAGCCGAATGTGAAGAAACGCCTCACATCGGCGACGGCGGGGAAGTTCAGGCGCAAGGTTTTCAGCGCCGTGCAAGAGTCTAGGACTGCGGGAAGGGCAAGTGCACCTGTGAATTGGAGGTAAGATTATGTGATGTGTTCAGAAAACATCGAACACACTCAGCGGATCGGCGTCGAAATAAGTGAGCTCGAGATTTTCTAGCGTAGAGTTGATGGCTGAAAGATACTCTCTGAGATACGGCATCTCCCGTGCGACGACCGTGTCGATGGAGAGGCTGACAACCTGCGGCGCGGCGAGGTATACCCAGCCGAGACACGCTAGTGAGGAGCGCCGGATTGCCAGGTTGCGCAAATTATTTTTGATTGGGCACGCACCGCCGCGGTACGGAACGGCGGCGACACCTTCGAGCGCGAGGTGTGTGAGGTGCGGAAGTGCGTGTACAGAACGTAAAAGTCCCGTTCCGGCACATACGTCGGTAAACGTGAGCCGTCGAACCGTTGTTAAGCCATCTAGGAGGGCGCAAGGAAAGTCCGAAAGAGTGAGCTCCCGTAAACGAGGAAGCTGCGCCAAGTGTGGGGCAAGTCCAAGGAGCGTCGTGAGATGGATATTTCCACGGGGACTGCGCACTTGAATGGGTGTGAGGGCGCCGGGGAGAGAGAGGATGCGGATCGCGGCGCCGATGGTTGAGTATCGGCTTGCGAGCAGCACATTCAAGTGGGCAGCTCTGCGGGCGCATTTTGGGGAGAGAACCAGAGCCTCAAAGAGGTGGAATCGGCTCGTGGGGACCCAGGTGCGGCAAACGAGGGCCGCAACACGGAGGGCAGCGGGATCACTGTGCAACTGGTCAAGGATTGCATCCCATAGCTCGAGGGGCAGACTGCACTGGGAGGGCGACATCGAGAGCCTGAGGAAAAGAAGAGGGCGGACGACGCGCGGCCTATATACTTTGCCGATCCTGGGTCGTCCATTGTCCTGTCGTGTGAACAATGGCCATCAGGGTGACTCGACCTAATGAACGCGTGAGATCGATCGCACACTGGCCGAAAATAAGGCATTCAAGTTCATCGATGCATCATCGGTGAGTTTTCTAGAGGGGGAAAAAATCTCACCGTCGGGACCGTCATCCCATCTTTGTCGCGCGTATTTGAGGACAGGAGGAGGAGGAGGAGGAGGAGGAGGAGGAATAAATTATACTGGCGCGGTCCCACAATTGGAACAGCCAGTTTACTAAGAACAAACATGTAGCTAGAATATGGGTGGCTATCCACATTTAACTCCAAGATGCCCCTAGAGCACAACATACTTATTTCTGGACCGGAGTCAAATCGGATCAGATAATTTATGCTGTACATTTACGCCAATTCCGGCTCTAATCTACGGAAAGCCAACTGTCCCAGAGAGAGGTTGAACATCAACTCCATCAGAAAAAAATTGGGCTTGTCCTTCTCATAGTTCCGGCCCGCCAGCTAATAAATCAGTCACATCGCGTGATGGTGACGTCTCGCGTTCTCTCCCATCTTCGGGCAAGATATCTGGGAATCGCGCAATCACGGTGACTATCTCAAAATAGTGAACACATGGAAGCTAGAATTGATTCGGTCATGGAACTAGAGGTAAGTAAGCGATAAGCCGTTCGAATTCTCACGCCGGAACCCAACCCAAAGCGTCAGGAAAGACGAATAAACCACGGTTGCACTCTTCACTCTTCATTCTTTTTTACTACGCCGCATATTCCTTTTGAGCGCCCTCAACAGCAACTTCTTTGAGCGCGTAATTTTCGTCCACCGTGGTACCCATCGGCACCTCCTTCATCAGTAAACTCAAAAGCAAACCCAACCCCGAGATCCCGATCATCGTCTGCCAAATGACTGCCATGCTTTCCGCGAAGGCCCTCTCGACGTCCGTCTGAAGCGGGCCCTCGAGCTCCTTAATGAGAGGGATCGCAGTGTAGGCAATCTCGACTCCGGGCGGAAACTGAGCAGTAAACGCGGGCGGGAGCTTCTTCTGCAACATGTTCTTGGTGATCTAGGTTATCAAACAGCTGCGATGGACTTCCGGCGACGTACCTGCAAAATTGTCCCCGAAATCGTGATGCCCCATGTCTGCCAATTTCAGCCATCAAAATTGAGATGAAAGAACTTGGAATGTACCTGGAACAATGCGCGCGCGAAGGAAAACAACGCCAGAGCCGACCCTGCGCGATTTTGTGGCAACGGTGCCAATATTGGGAATATCGGCGCAGAGAACTGCGGGTTGTTCTATTGTATTGAAGGCCGGTTGAAGTTCGAGGCAGCTTACTAGCATCCCCAATCCAACCGCTCCGATTATTTGATAGAGAACCCACTTCCAGACGGCACTATCTTCGCGGATGGTACTGAAGAGCCCAAAGGCGACGATTGTGATGCTCCACCCGGCCCAATTTACTGGCCGATATTTCTTCGACATTGTGACGATGCTGCCTGCAAGGAATGCACAGGGTGCTCCGACCAGGGAACCGGGGAGATAGTCAACTGCCGAGCGGAGAGGTGAAGCGCCAAAGGAAGCTTGGAAGAGCACTAGAGGTAGACTTCAAATTAAGTGAGTTTCTTCTCCCGGCGTGCAAAGACGTACCGGGAAGGTAATAGATGACCGCTGAAGAATCGTTAGATAGGATTCAGCTGTGGAAATGAACTTACACATGCTGACGACAGAATGAGCCGCAGTGGTGAGCAACCTGGAGAGAGAATGATTGAGGCTCGGTCGTCCATGAGAGTTAAACAGACTCACCCGCTGAGAGACGTTCTGTTACCAACTACATCTCTCGGGACAGTTGGATGTTGCGGAACTTTGAACTCGTAAAGGATGAAGACTCCGAACATGATGACGCCAAGAACCAAGGGCGCAGCGACCTCTACGGAATTCCATGGATATCGTATACCGCCCCAAGTCATACCGATGAGTGCCAGTACGGTTCCGAGCACAACGATGAGGTTGCCGCTAAGAAAAAACACGGTTATCTAAATTATAGTTGGGTGGAATAAAACACGCACACCCAGTCCACCTGCGTCAGCTTGCTGCGGGTAGATCCCTCCGGCCTGCGGACAGAAAGGAATCGCAGTACCAGAACGAAAGCGAGTCCGCTGAGGGGCAGGTTCAAGTCTGCGAGGAAGTCAAGCCCTCGGAATGCAGGGATATAAAGGACTCACAAAACAACCATCGCCAGAGTGTTGTCTTTTCTCTCGATGAAAGCGCTCCACCCTTGAATATTCTGTCATCAGGAGCCGCCGAATAATTGTATTCAGAAAATGTACAATTGGAGGCCCGACGCTCTGCAGCTTCTGAATTCACGCAATGGATTGAAACAGCAGAAAGTTGCGTACGGATGCGAATGCCCAAACCACCCCGATCAGCCCCTGGAATAACCCGCGCTCGCTGAGTGGCACAAGATCGGCCAAGAGTATCTGTGTTAGTGCGAGTATACCACCACCACCGATGCCTAGAACAATTGGAAATCATTTCGAGGATATTCAAAATCATCGAACCTTGAACCACTGTTTTAAAAAGTCAGTTTCAGTCCAAAACCCCGCATCGAAGAAGCCAAGTACCTCTTGCGCTAATCATCATCGACTGCAACGTACGTGAACCAATTGAAGGCACAAGGGCGGAGATTAACGCACCATGCACTGCGAAGCGCCAGCGAGCGCGCTGCCCACGGCGAAGAACGCGATGCATAAAAGCATAATCGGTTTCCTTTCGCGGATGAGTGGAGGAAAGGGCGAAAGAGAAGAGACATACCTTCCAAACGCGTTTGCAAGGCTGCCGCTCAATGGAATAAAAGCCGTGCTGGCCATCGCATAGGCAGAGCCAACCTGTGAGTACGCGTGAGCGTTATTTCTATAAGCGTCAGGAGGAAAGAGAAGATTACCCAAATGTAGTTCCCGTCGGTATCGTTTAGCGCCGTCGCAATAGTGGGCAGAGCGGTCCCAACCGCAGTTTGATCTAACGCACTGAGAAAGGTGGCGACCCCGATAGCGAGGAAGCTCATCCAGAACGCGCGGGGTTTTCGGGGTGGGCGGTTTGGGCCCACCGCTGCGTCGGCGGGAACGTCCTGCATCGGCTGTTGGATGGTGGTTCTGGTCAACTCGGAGTCGGAAGCTGGCTGCAGAAGGGAAGGAATACACGTCATTTTGACACGCCCCCGGGGTTGGGAGTTCGCCGTTCCTTGGTCTATCTCCTCGGCCTGTCAGGCCAGAAACGGTGGCACAAAGGAGAGGTCGAAACGTCGACAATGCGGGCGAACATCAGAAGAGATATTTCTGATCTTGCGTCACATTGCGGGACAGGCTAGTGGGAAAAAATATCAAAGAATTTTAAACCAGCATTCAGAATCCCATTCCACTGGAGGTTTATGAAACTTGCTTTTGACGCGTCGTGGGGAGCTAGAAGGGTGCTAGTCAGAGTTTTAAGAGTCTAAAAGAAGTCTAGAGCAGAGTAACGCGTTCTAGGACCGTCCACTGTCGCGGTGGTGCAAGTTGGGTGCAAGTAAGACTCAAGAGAGAGTGTTTGATGCCCGGCACGGCCAAATTGATAGCCGCAATGAAGGTAGTTGCCGAGCGGCGGCCGCCCCGGCCCGAGCCATTCTCTTCACACCACTGAATGGTTTCGTGCCTCGAGTGGTTTTATTTTCAACGAAGAAGAAGAAGAAAAGAAACTCGCAGCCGGAGAAAAGCTCAGAACTCCACCCGACTCTCGACGTTGATGCTCACCGCGGAGTCAACTTGATCAAGTTGAAGCTTGGTTGAAACATGAAACTGAGACTGTGTTGAGACTGGTTATCAAATTAAAATACGACGGCATAGCATTCAATGCAACCCGTTCCTTTTGCTGCGGCTGGAAAATCGAAAGAAAACACCCCATCAACCTTCAAGCTTTAGTCACACCAAAGTTCGGAACACGATATCATTTCACACATCTCGAGTACCACAACGTACAAAACTTTCATGTGTATTTCGCTCAAGCAACTCATTTTGTAGGGTTGACTCCGACAGCTGTGAATTCCGTGAGTTCGCAAGTACACTAACTGCGAAGGTTAAAACTCACTGATGTATCCAATGATACCTTCGTTGAAGCACAGTTGAGATTGAATCAGCGGTTATATCCACGAGAAACTCACCTTCGGGCCAGTCGTCGTTGATGTCCTCGATGCTGAAACGAGGCATGAATATTCGAAGAGAGGCGTTTCCGATTATCACTCACTCGATGATGCTGTTGAATCCGTTCTTGTTCGCGGCGGCGAAGTTCTTGTCCGCTGCATTCAACATGCGGCTGTTCTTGTTCAGGTTGTAGTTGGTATATTGCCCGATGATATCTGGAGATTTATTGTTTAAATGAGCGAACACTAGGGCCAGGGTGATACTCACTGGTCCACGGGTCCGTGAAGAAGAGTTGGCCAGTGTGGACTACGCCGGACGATTCCGACGAGGAGGAGTGAACGAGAATGCTGAGGTGGTTTGCGGAGCCGGTGGTATATCCGGGGAAGATGGTCTGGAACTCGGCAATACCGTTGGATGCTGAAGAGATTGAGGTTAGCAGAGCAGGCAATATCCCCGCGAGTCGATACTTGCCAGTCTGGACTGCTCCGCGCAGGAAGCTCCCGTATTCCCCGACGGCGTTGGCTAGCAACCACTGGTGAATGCCCGCTGAAAAGAAGAGTGGGTGTACTCACGGCCCCAGAGCTCAACCGTGACCTGCAAATTGAAAACTAAATTATAATTCACCAGCTGGAGAGGCAAAGGGACGAACGTCGGAAAGCGGCTTGCAAGTGGCTGTATTCATCACACCAATATCCACCGTGAAGGCGACACCACTATATCAAGTAAGAAGCTGAAGGAGGATGAAGGGTAGGACACCTACGGTTGACCGCCTGTAATGTCGGTGATGAGGGGCTACAGAGTAATGAGCCCAAGTTGTCTGAGCACATTGCAAGCGCGGTACCGGATTTTCAACATAGTTATCTGAAGAGCGGTTGAGCGGAATATCACGAAGAATTTAGACGACGTACCGCCAAGAACGGTTTCAGGTGCAGTAACGCAGGTGAGCTAAATGAAAGAAACTATTGAATCGTTTCGCAACGTTGGTAGTGGTCGGCCTACGTTCAACATGTTGGCGTAGAACGTCCGCTTTGTGAGACCGCGGGCCTCCCTTCGCTCCATGTTGTACCGGGCGACCTCTGCCGAGCAGTCTCTGGGTGCCGAAGCAGCAGGGACGGCTGAAGAGAGAAGCGTTAACGGAATATCTGGAGGAACTGGCAAGTTGAAGCGAACCTGCAGCAACGCCGGCGAGAACGGCAAGAGAGACAAAGGATGTGAAGCGCATTAGTAGGTAAGAATTGTTGTTTAGTTGCTCGTCGACGTTTGTCGGAAGCGAAAGAAAAACATTCAGACCTTTTATACGCGGAGCTGAGTCCTAAATACCGCCACAGATCCGAGTTCAAGTGGTTCGGAAAAATGACGGCCGCATGCGCGTTACAAAAAAAGGCCGTAATGTAAGCGTCTAGTCAAGGCGAGCTCCCAATGTTGCGTGATGAGGTCTGCCGAAGTCCTCCGGAACCGCAGATTATCCTTGAGTCTTCCTGAAATATGAACATGGAACGGGGTATCTCGTACGAGCGTGTAGACTTGCATACCTTTTCGATCTTCATGTGTGTGTTCAATCTTCCAGAGGGGGAAATGACAGCACGGGAACGAATGGCATGAATCCAGGTTGTCGCGGTAGCCCAAAAAGAGCGTGATATACCGTAAGTTCGGTCTCCCGAAAAAAATCCTACCTTTCGAAGTTGGCGTGACACGAGCATGGGTCACCGGGGATTAGATCTATTTTCCGAGGAGCGGCACGCTCGTTATTGGTGGTAATTTGCCTCAGCTTCGCTCGGCGCGAATGTATGGGAGTCAGGAGATTAGTTAAGGCAAGAGCAAGAACCGCGAGTCCCCGTGGAATACCCTTCGGCCCGGCAGGTATCTGATAAAGAAGAAAGATGCCTCAACTTGAAGCGCGCAATGACGAGATTTGCCTCGTCGCCTTGAGACCCAGTCCAGAGACGACTGAAGACTGTTAGAGACGGTTACTCGTGATTCCTAATAAAACTTGCGGGTTCCGGGTGCAGGCCTCCATGTCGTACCTGGTGCGTCTCGACTCGCCATGTCGTACCTAGGATGTCGCACCTTTCCTCCGTCCACAAGGTGACCGCGGCCAGGAAGAGGATAGCAATCGATTTGGTTTCGAAAATGTTTCTTCTGGGGACCACCGCGGTTAATGCACCTCCTCCTCCGTGGTCCCGACGGTAGTCCGAGTACGAAGTAATGATGTAATTCGCAAACTCGGACCGCAGCGCAAAGACTTACTCTGGTTATGCGTAGAAATAAATCGGCAAATACATTGGCGCACAGATCCTCAGGCTTCGGAGCCACCGACCAATGGCTAGGGGAAGTATAGATCTGGGGTGCTGCTCTCGCGAGCCGCTAAATGTCTGCATGAGTGTCAAGAGGAGGGAATTCGAGGGGAGCAGGCTCAGACAAGAGGGCAAAGAGGATGATGCCAAGTCTAGATGGAAAGAACAAATCGGAAAATGCCACGTTCACGACGGTGAAGCAAAGAGGGCTCACAAAAGTCCAAGCGAAACAGGAAGCGCGATTGAAAGTAAGGTCATTCAATACATGTTGCGTTAGTTAGTCCAGTTAAAACACAGAGCGTTAGCTGTACAGGAATCTATCCACACAACCCAGACGAGGCAATATTATGCGCTCGTCCCAGTCCTCGTCGGCTCAGCGCTCGTTACAGTCGCAGTCACCTCAACGCTCCGAATCCATTGGCGTCGAGCGCAATATCATCTCCACCTTCGTCCAATCCTTCTCCTCCGGCATCGTCACCCCGTGTCTGAGACCATTCACGGTAAGTAAGAAACAAGACGACGCAACAACGAAAGCGGGACGTACTTGTCTGCGACATGCCGCCCAATAGCACGCAGCGAGCGCAGCTTCCCCTCCGGGCAGCGCACACACCGCAGGTCCGCGGCGTGCGTCCCCTCGGAGAGGAGCCCGGGGACGCGCGGCGTGCGCTCCGTGCCCTCAAAGTGCATGAAGTGCCGCCCCGCCTCGGGCACCTGCATCCCGTGCCTATGAAAAGTAAGCGTACGCGTCAGTAACGAGCAGCATACGACGAAGGAAGGAAGGACAAAGGAGGAAGGAAGGGGGAGGTGGTACGCACACGTCCGTTAAATGCGCGATCACCGCCACACGCGGGACCCGCACCTCGAAGTGCGCCGTACACAGCGTGCACATCCACGCCGCGTCCCCCTCGACGGGGTCCCGCGCTGCCTCGCGCCGCCGGACCTCGATCACCGCCGCGTCCGTAAGCAGCGCCCACGCCGGCGGCTCGTCCCGGTGCACGACGTCCCCCGAGTTGGAGCGCACCCGCTCGATCGTGTGCGCGACCTGTCGTTTCTCATCAGTCCGTATCGCAATCGCAGCCCAAGAACACCAGGAAACTCACACACTCCCGCCACCGCATCGCGCGCCGCCCATACACGCCTCCGTGCGTCTCCTGCCTGCAGAGCAAGCACAGGAAGCGTTTCTCCACCCGCTTGCCCTTGCCCTTGACCTTACCCACACCCCGCCCACCCCCGCACACCGCATCCATCGCCTCCGCCGTCGCCGTCTCCGGGTCCAGCCCGACGAGCCGGACGAGCGCCGCCGCCGCCCCCGCGCCCTCCGCCGCAAAGTGCACCCGCTGCTGCCAGTAGCGCTGCAAGCTGCGGCAGCGCAGGTGCGCGCCCGCCGCCGCCCACCCGATGAGCGCGCGCCCCGCCTTGACGCCCATGCTGCCGACCCACGAGCCGAGGCAGGTGAAGACGCTCGTCGCGAGCTCGAGGCGCGCAACGTCTGTCGACGGCGGCGCAGCGGGGGCGGCTGCAGGCGCAGGTGTCGCGGCGTCCCCGCATGATGCGGAGTCGCGATCGCGAGCGTTGGAGGGAGCAGGGAGCAGCGAGGCGAGGAGCGCGCGCTTCTCCGTGCGCCATGCCTCCACGAACGTCGGGAGCGCGAGGAGCGCGTCGAGGAGCCGCGGGTCGTCGTCTGCGAGCGGCGCGTCGGAGGGGTCGTGGATGAGCGCCGGCAACGGCGGGAGGGTCTCGAGCGCGTAACCCGGGGGATTGTACGCCCACGTCTGGGGCGGCGCGGTGCGCAGGACGTGGGAGATGGCGGTGGAGACGGAGGTGCGGCGGGCGACGATGAGGGCCTCGTGCTCGGCTTGGAGGCGCGCGTCGCGGGCGGCGTGCACGAGGGGGACGATGTAGGGGCGGGCTTTGTTCCAGCGCCTGGACGTGAGGCGGGGGAAGCCCTCGAGCTGCGAGGAGGGCACGATGTCTATATCGGTGAGGTCGCGTGGATCGTGCCCCTCCTCGACGAGACGTTTTCGCGCACTAAGGGCAATTGCATTTCGTCAAGACTCGGTTTTCCGCGGAGGGGTTCACACACCTCTTGTAGACACGGGTCGTCTGCTTCGCGTACATGGCAATTACACGACTACAGATTTGGTCCGACCACTGGTCGGTCTCCAGCGCGCGCGCCTCGATCGCCTGCACAATGTCTTTGCGCTCCTGAATGAAAGCGGACAGCGCTTCAGCGTCGACGGCCTTGAGGCGTTCGTACACCTCCGCTACCGCCGTGCCGTCGGCAGGCCACAATCGCCCGACGTCGGATTGTGGAGTTGAAGATGCACCGTCTGAGGTGGGAGTCACAAAAATTTGCAGCAGAGAGGGAGACGGGACGAACCCCTGCGGTAGGTCTTTGCTAACAACGTATTCACTTCGTGGCTGGAGGAGTAGTTGGGCACACCATAGTAGAGACTGCCACGGTGGATAAGCAAGCATTCGGTGTCAGGAAGAGCGATATAATAACTAACTGATCCATGCACAACGAGCAAAGACGCCGCCAGATAGTGTAATCTGGCGCTGTATCCGCTACACCGCATTTCTATGGACGTTCAGATGAGGACTTTGGAATAAAAAGAATACATACATCGCACACTCGCGGCCCAAAGAGGAGTTTCGCCCACCTGCGGCCGCAGATCTCGCTCGGGCATTCGGGTAGGAAGGACTGGCCAATGAAGGTAGTGGGTCCGGAGGGCCAAGAGGACCACCCAGCAAAGGCGGTGCGCCAGAGCGGGGTGGTGATTGAAGAGAGAAGAAGATCGCGAAAGGCCTTGTTCGCGCGCGCGACATGCATGAGGTCGAGGGGATGCAAGTGTCCGAGAACCTCAAGTACGATGTCGATGTGCATCTCCGGGAAAAGACTGAGGTCTTGAGGTGGAGGTTTCTTGACCGACTGAGGGATTCGCAGCTCCCTGAGGCATCCGACAGTAACCTGATTGACTGCGGAGTATGAGAACAGACTTGGTGCCCAGAGATGGATGCATTTACCTGTCGCTCGATCCCTGAGGCAGACCTGTCCTCCACTAGGTTCACCAGAGGAATCACAGACAGTCAAAGGCAACATATCCATTTCGTCGACATGGTCTTCTTCCGGCGCAGAACTTGGCTTAGGGCAAGGCTCGGGCGTTGTCAGAATTTTGAGGGTATAGGTATCAGTCGGAGGGTCAGCTTCATTGAGCAGGATTGCCATCGAGGACGAGCAGAGGCAAGTATCCCTTGCGGAGGACAGACGGCGAATGACTTGTTAAATGCCGCTCGGGCGCCGAGGTTCCTGTCAAGCGAGTCACACAAGAGTCTCCAGAACTCTCAGTGAGTCAATAGCACTCCAATCGGCTCCTACAAAGATATGCAGATGGAGAGTTTTCCGTGGTCGAGGGGTCGAGGACGGGGCGCGATATTTGCAAGTGTTTTGCCCGCGTTGTTCCGCGTGACTTGCTCCTTGTCCGCAACCGCGACCACAGCCAGAACCAGGTAGATAAAGCCGCCGATAGGACCTTCTTGTTCCAGTGTAATACCTTTCATCCCTTCTCTACGGTGATCTGCGCTTTTTTCCGGCAATTTCCCTGCAATTTCCTGCGCAAAACTGGTGCCATCCCGACTTCTGTGAAACGGCAGCTTGGAATCTTACGTAAACTGGCTCTCTACCACCCATTGCCGGCCTACGACGACTATATAACTTCTGGGCACTCTCATGAACCGGTTGACGAATAGTATTTACTTCCAGCCGCTCGTCAATTTCTCCCCAGTCTTACATCGGATACGCCAATTGCACTTGCGCTCCCAGCGCGGATCCAGCATGAGACAAAATGTGTACACCCCAGCATCAGCCTCGCCCCGATACAGAACGAGACTACCGGGAAACTCAACGCTCAAAGCCGCGCCGCTGAATGACCGGCGTTTTATCCGAGGTTGCGGGCTCGCTCGACGGCGCTGAAGCGGACGACTTAGAATAAATTGACGTTTGCTGAGGACTTCAAGCTGTCGCCGTTATTCTCAAGACCATCGGATGGGGCTTGTGGACCGTACTTTCAGCATCCAACGAGACGCAAGAAAAGCCAGATGGCCGTGGTGTAGCGAAGACTGCTGTCGTTCTGGAAAACTCAATACTCGCGACGGTCGTCTCAGCTTGCCCTCTCTCCGACGCGTCCGGCTCGCAGCGGCGGCCGATACAGCAATCTGAAAACGAGATTCCTCGTCTACAGTCGCCCCGAATCGCTTTTCGCGAAGGCCTTCCATTTTATACAATCTCATATATCTGCAATTTGGACGCCTGAGACCAGGACCATTTCTCCGAGATACATGCACATGTACAATCAGACGAGTTCTGGTCTTCCACTTGAACGCATTTCAGAACCATTTTTTCTACGCAGCCACCATGGCGAAAAGACTGTGTATATAACCCCCGCCATTTTCCCTCCAAGGCTTGAAATCAGCTATTGGCTTCTGAGCCCACATCCTTCCAAGACTAAGTAGCCTCTACTCAAAATTTCTTTGGCGCGATTTCCGGCGCGATTCTCGTGTACTTTGTACGATACTGAGTGAATGACTCAATAATCAGTGTATTTATTCGAGATACATAAGAGGTCTGTCTTTAGCAGATTTTTCGATATTCGGCGATCTAAGACGCTAGACGAGCCCCCGGGAGGGCGACTGATATCAGTATGTAGTAGCGCTAACGAAAGTCCTATACGACGCAGAAACCATCATGCATCAATCCCTGCCCCAGCAAATAACCAGTCCACATACCTCGACCGTGGTCCGTGACGCCCAGACTCGCGCTGAATCCAAGAAAACACGTTTCCCGCGCAGTGAGGATTCACATAACAGAGCTATGCAGTAAATCTAGAAATCTTCAAGAAAATCCCGACGCGCGACAAGAAGGGAGGGCGGGGGTTCCTGTACGCATGCGTGCAGCGTGTTAGGCTTTGCGAAAGAGGAAGAAGGAAGAAGGAATAAATAAGCAAAGCACGCACACTGTCCCTGTGCGTCCCGGTCCACACCATTCAGCGTTGCCAGCAGCCCTTTTAGCAGATCCGTCTCCTCGTGTGCGGTGCGCGTTACTGGGGGGAGATTAGCCTGAGTCCCCCGAACGGGGAAGTAAGATGAAAGAAACGAATTGACGCACACCGCGCCACCCTCCCTTCCAATTCCATAATCTTATTCTGCTGCTCCGTAATGCAAATGCCCGCCAGCGTTGCCCGGGTGGTCACTGTCGTCGGCCATTTGATCAGTCAGTACGACGGTGGTGGGGAAGAGAAAGATAAGCACCCACCGCGATCAATTTCCGCCTTCTGCTCTTTGATCTTGGCCTCTAACCCGCGGATGGTGGTCTCTAGCTCTGCGGTCCTCGTCAGCGTCTATCTCGGAAAAAGCAGCACGCGCTACGATGCAAGGATGAAGAACGTACCCTGGGCACCCGCAGCGACCGTATGACCCGTACAGAGCTTCTCCTCGGCAGCGGGGGTCTCCTCCTCGTCGATATCCATCGCGTCGTCCACTGGGTGGATTATGAGCAGCGTCCGCGGCGGCTCAGCAAGACGGACGAAGAACGTACCGTGCGAGAGCTTGGACTGGAGGGTGGCGACCTGGAGCTTCGCTGCATGATTCAAGACCGCAGCGCATTTTAGATTGATTCAAGAAAGGACGGACTCGGAAGTGCGCACCCTTAGCGGCGGAGCCTTCTGCTGCGATACGTTCTGTGGACTACTTCAGCATCCAACGCACTGCAAGTAACAGAGGGAGATGACCGCACGTACGGGAATTGCAGCTCTTCATCGCCTCGCTCGCGAACGTCTCCCGCATGAAGTCGAGGAACTCGGGATGGAAGGCTACGCGCTCTTGTCCCATCTCTCCTTCTCCCGCTCCTCCGTTCCTCTGGACTGGCACCGGCGACACCGACATCTCTCCCTCGAGCTTCGCCGTCAGCGCCTCGTTCTTCCTCTTCAGCTCCTCTACCGTCATCTTCAGCGTCCAGTGCTCCGCGACCTCGCCCTTGAGCACGGCATTCTGCGCCTCCAGGCGCGCGATCACCGTAGCTTGCTCCTGCACCTCCTTCGCCGCGCGTGTGCGCGGCTTGGCGTAGTACGAGGTCCACTCTTGGCAATTGAAGTCCCAGGCGGGTGCGGGTCCAACACCGGAGGCTGCGTCTGGAGCGGTGCTGAGCGGCGACAAAATCCCCTCGCGCTCCCGGTCCTGGGACGCGTGTTGCGCTGTGGAGCGGGCGCGGGTGGACCTCCCCGCGGGAGCCTCCACTTCCTCGCGCGCCCTCTTCTTCTTCGGACTCTTGTCGTTCTTATCCTCGGTTCCCTGCTCGCGCTTGTCTTGGCTCTTGTCCTTAGCCTGCCCAACCTCGCCCTCCCCTTCCCCCTCGTCCTCCTGCATCGCACTCGCCTTGCGCTTCACCCCCTTCTTCCCCGCCACCGTCCCCTTCTCCTTCTCCTTCGCCGCCGCCCTCTCCTCCCCCTCCTTCAACGTGCACCCCACCAACACCTTCGCCGCCCCCTCCGCATCCAAGTCCCGTCCCCCCAAAAGCTCCCCCAAACGCGCGTCGCGGCGGAACTTATTGACAGTCTTGATGGCGTACCACCCGAAACACCCGTTGAACGCCTGCGCCCACAGCACCTGCGCGGGGAAGTACGGGTGCGCGAGGAGGCCCGGGTCTGTGAGCTTCAGCTGGCCGCCCCAGCGTATGAGGGACGGAGCAAATACAGATCGTCCGTTTTCGGACAGGCCGACAGCGCGCCAGGGCGTCCAGAGCGTGGCGCCGCTGCCGGCGACGGGCATGCACGCGTACAGCGCGTTCGTGGCGGGCGCGACGTACACGTCGCCCGGGGAGCCGAGTGCGGGCGGCGGGGGGTCGGGCCCGGAGAACGTGAAGAAGGGGATCTGGAACTTGGGCGTTTTGGAGTTGGACGTGCGGAAGGGGAGGAAGGGGTAGGATGGGGGGAGGACGTCGACGAGGAGGACGCGCGTGGTGCAGGAGATTCCCGACATGGACATGGAGTCGGGGAGGGGAAGGGTGCAGGGGTGGGGTTTGAGTCTGCCGAGTTCTGTCACGGTAGTTGGTGGTGGCGGCGCGAGGGTGGGATCCTGCGCGTTCGGCAATTATAATTTTGCAGGTAGAATACTTGGTGCCAGACCTACCGTCGGAGGATAATCGAGAGTTAATTCTTCGTTGTCTAGATTCTCGAGATCTCGTTCCTTCTTCATGCAGTTCGTGAGCTGCGGCGCGAATGAAAATGCGGGTGAATTACCACTACTGAAGCCAATGCACCAGCCCCGTTCTGTGTCTAGGGCACGGATGAATGACCAAGCCTACAAAAACCCGGGTTCCCTTACCGTTTCATTCGGAGGACTTTGAGGAGATTGTGCGGATTGTTTCCCGGAACCCTCCACCACCTGGATTCGGTAAGTTTTCTTGAGCATTCCAGGAAGCGAGAGACTGATTCACCGATATATCCACGCCAGGTTTTGGCTCCACGAATTGGGTGGTCTCCTCCGGACCCAAGCGATAAGCTTTGCCGTGAAAAACAAGAACTCCTAGATGCACTGGCCCGCGGTGGACAGTCTCTTGGGGATGAATCGTGCCTTTTTGCGAGTCTTTTTGAACGCAATCCTCCTTGAGAAAAACTAACATGAATACCGCGTACAGAAAACGACGGATGTGGACGCACCGGCTTGCGATAAAGAGCTTCTTGAGGATTAATCGAGCTCATTTGCGGAGCGCAATCCTTCACACCGTCAGGAAGATATTATCACAGAGTCGGGGGACCAATCACCAAAAGAGAACCGGGATTATCGTTCTGAGGAGTACGTTCCCGTGCAGCGGTCAGTCTACCTACGACCGATGCTGCAGCGGAATAGGACATCAAGGTCAAGACGGCGAGAAAAGAAGCAGCGAAGTTGGTTGACATATTTACCTAAATTTGGTGCGCTTGGTGTTTCGGGCGAGTGCACGGACCAGGAGAGTCTGCGAGTGCGTGTATATCCTGGAAGGCTGCACCGCAGAATACGCGCCCGCGCCCACTGGACGGAGGATCATCGTGTCTCCTATCGAACACGTGATCGCGTTTGCTCAACGCAAAAAGACTCGAAAAATTCCAGGGCCTCTAGTTTCTGGTATATAAATGCAAAGTAGCCTAGAGTAATAAACCTGTGCTCTATTGGCAATTCAGACGCTCGCCTGACCTCGTTCGAGCTGCATTCCTCAACGGTCAGCCACATGTCAGCCTCTCCATTCTAAGTTCCGATCGCAGCAAAATATTTGTCCACCCTCTTTCTCTTCCACACCACCACATTCCTATATCCAAGATTCGTTCCTTGCCCCAGTGCCCCATCCACAGCCTACCCAACCCACCCCACCCCATCCAGTGCTCGTCTACAGTTATGGCCAACTTCACCACCGCCCTACTCGGCTCGTTCTCGCGCATATTCTTCCCGCCGGCGTCCTCCTCCTCGCACGCGGCGTCTTCCGACCTTAGCTATGGATTTACGAGCAGCCAAAGCGACCCGGACGTCCCTGGAGCATACGCCCACAACCACCTCCGCCCCGCCAGCGCACACGTCCGCCCGCGCCCAAGCAGCGCCACAATCGAGGGATATTGGAGTTGGGAGGGTGGACGCAGGATCCTACGCCGCGAGGCAGGGAACCACCGCCAGCGGGACCTCGGACTCAAGGTCGCCTTTTTTGCTTCATTCACGATGCAAAGTGGCTGACAGTTTATCACA
Source organism: Mycena metata (assembly GCA_029378385.1). Classification (NCBI taxonomy): domain Eukaryota; kingdom Fungi; phylum Basidiomycota; class Agaricomycetes; order Agaricales; family Mycenaceae; genus Mycena; species Mycena metata. The sequence goes on along the minus strand of JARKIB010000341.1, from coordinate 39,705 downwards.
GGGCCTCGCCGAAGTCCAGCTCACCCGCCCCTCGCCCGTAGTCGCGTGTCAGCCATTAAGCACCCGCAGCCGTACCTCGCCGCTCGCGCACACCGTGCCAGAGGAGCTCGACATCGCCGACGCGTCCGACCGAACGGCGGACGACTCCTTCTCGTTCGATATCGATATCTCCCTTATCAGCGACACCTCCACCTCCACCACCAGCTCGGAGGAGCACGACGCGGATGACGAGGACGATGGGGACGCGTCGTTCGCCTTTCTATCTCCGCCCCGCCTTATTTCCTCCACCCATCCCTACGCCGATGCCCGCCACACTCTCGCGGACAGCAACGCACACAACCTCGGTCTGGGTCTCGGCTTCGTCAAGCCCGATGGCTCCCCCTTCGACGGCCTCGGCGTTCTCTCTTTCGGCTGCTCCGGCGTCCCTCGTACTCGCACTCGCAACAACCAGCACGACAAGGCCGAACTGTCGCGCACTTTCCTCGAAGAGGCGGCGTGGACGTGGGCGGCAGACCCGCACCATCGGATGTTGAGCGTCATTCATGAGGACGAGGAGGAAGATGAAGCGGAAGAGCTGCCGCTCGTCGGGGTCGCCAGCACCAGCAGCACCAGCACGCCGCGCCAGCGCAAGACGAGCAAGAACGCGCGCCGCGACCTCTCGATGGTGGACACGATCTCGAGCGGACTCAAGCGCCGGCAGGCTTTGGCTTCGGATTGTGCTCCCGGCCCACGTCGTCAAGTTCAAGTCCAAGGTGGAATCAATGCGCGCCCCAGGACGCCTGCGCCGTTTTCCGCCGGAGTGCGCTCGCCCTCGACGATTCCCACCCGCACGCCTTCAGCTTCGCCCGTGCCCGGTCCGCGCTCGCCTTCCGTTGCGTCCAGTGCCCGGCGTTCGCAGCCAATCTCCGCGCCTGTGTGGCGTGCTTGAGGAGTCATGTCCGAGTCGGAGGTGCTGCTTCAAGGGTCGGGGAGTAGGACAAAGACGAATTGAATTGTATTATGTATGAGTTGTATGAATAGCGCAGGGATACCAAGACGAATTCGGACGAAAATGAAGGGTTGAGTTAGTTTGAAGTGAAAATCCTGCCTGGCCGGGAAATTTGGACATCCGCAAGTTAGAGAGGCGGTGTTCATATTCGGGACTCGGAATTGGTCTAGCGTAGACATCGAGACAGTTGGGCTGCGTTTCAGGACAGCTCTGGAATGATGATTGAGGAGGAGAGGTTCACGGTCGAGTACTACTAGTAGTTTCAGACGCGGAATTAATTCAGTGGGCCTCGAGGAGTTGCGATTGCAGAGGAGATATAGCGGCGAAAGTTGGCTAGAGGGTTTTGTTTCTTGTTTCGTGTTGTGTACCTTGTCTCTTTTTGCTCAGACTTCAAAAGTTCTCCCTTCCTTTCGTTCTGTTTTTTTTTTTTTTTTTTTTTTTTGGTGGTACGTATGCGGTCGTAGACCGCATGGACCGTCGGACAACTAATGTAGATTAGCCTCCGCCAGCCACGACGCAAATGCAGAGGGCCAGGGCCCTCCGGAGAATTTGGAGATGAGAACCACCCCCGAGGGAATGCGTTACGCACGAAGCGGTCGGCAACAGTGTGGGGCTCCTTACCATTTATCTATTTCTGCTAGTCTCTTCTAAACAGACGCTACAACATGGAAAAACTCGTACCTCGTTATGTTGTATATTTCTGCCTCGTCGCCCTACGGGTGGAGACGGAGATCTACGTGACCTTATTGGTAAGATACCCACTAAAACCTCGGGTTCTCGTAGCCACTGAGGTGGCAATTCATTCTCGTTGAGTAATGATCCCTTCCATGTATCAAAGACCACGGATGCTGGGATGGCGTGTTGCTTACCGAAACGTACCCGGTTCGTGAGACTCCTGTCAATCTCCAGGCGCTCGTTCATGAGCACAACCCACCTATTGTGGATTTCAGTGGCCGACTTCGCCACTAGGGATCCCCACCGTACCGTATACGGTTACGACCGTAAAGATTACGGGGCCTTACGGGCAGAAGCCGGCCCGTAACCGTAACCGTAAAGTGTTCTCCAGAAGGTCTTACGGTACGGTACCGTATACTTTACGGTAGTTTACGGTCATTACGACCGTAAATCGATCTTAAACGCCAAAGGAAATTCGAACAGCCTCTTGTTGAGTGAGAACTTGCTGAGAACAGTTGAGAATGGCTTACGCTTCGCCCTGGTGGCAGCCCTGACCTTTGGGAGTGCAATGGAGACCTAATGAGGACTGGAATTGGCAAAGTAGAAGTGCCGGTAATCAATGAACATCAATCAGATTCAACTTGGTGGCCGGTTCAACCCCAGATTTTGCCTCAAATTACTTGGAATTGACAAGGAGTTCCATTATGGTGTGAGTACAGCACTCCTGGATGCTACAAGAACACGAAAAGCGACGACTAATTTAACACTGATTTACGGTCCGTAAAACACCGTATACGGTCCGTACTATTACGGGTCTTTACGGTGTACGGCCGGCCTCAAACCGTAACCGTAAAAAAGCGACCTAAGGGTCTTACGGTACGGGTCCGTAACCCGTATAACCGTAACCGTATACGGTAGTTTACGGTTACGGTGAGGATCCCTATCGAATCGCCACTCCGTTATCTCTGATAACTACTTCACAGCGAATTTTCCATATAAGATACTGTACTGTCTCGACCAAGTGTTCACAGGTTGTGACACGTGACCTCAAGTGTTCAGGAAACCAGGTGTTCATTTCGTGGGAAATTGCCTTAAATGGCAATCCGGGCCGCGAAAAAAATCGATTTTTGGTGTCATTTACCCCAAAATTCAATGGTTTTGAGGCCTGTGATCCGTGACGATGTTCAAAAGTGTTCAGTTCACCAGTCACTGTGATCCGTGACATGAACACTTGGTCGAGACAGTACAGTACATTGAATCTGTCATCAGAATCCGGTATAGTCGGGCCGATCCCTTCGACTCTTTATTGTTTTCCCCGGGGAAGGTCGCTAGCGCTGCCCCCATGAGACCTCCAAAGGATACGGTAGGCCAAGTTGTGTGTGTCTTGCGCCACAGCAGTTCAGCAAGTGCCTATATTTCTTTCTGCCCTGGGCGGCCGCACTCTGTCAGAATATGCTCCATGGTTTCCACCACATCACAGTGTTGGCAATTTGCCCGATCCCCCATGTCTGGGATGCGTGTCCAGAACTTGCCGATACGGTGAGCGCCGTGTAGTGTCTTCCACGTGAAGTTCCGGACCTATCTTTGTTTCTTATTGACTTCCATATTAGTTTCTCAGTTGGTGTCTTCTTAAAGAGGTCCTTAACTGCTTGCTGTGTATTCAGGACATTTTCGTCCGTTGTTTTCCTACTTACCTTCACTTTTAGCGCCTTTATGCCGCGGTATGCCGTAGCTTGGGTAAGTCTGGAAAGCTTGGCGCCCTTAAGCTGTAGATGCTCGGGGATCTGCAGATTGACGTGATCGGCGTTTTGTTTCGCCGCACCGGTCCGAGCGAGGCTGTGCGCTTCCTCGACTTCCAATGTCTTGGCGACAGCGATCTTTTTTTTTTTTTTTTTGGGATGTTTGGGGTACGGGTACTCAGTCTGCAAGGCATTCCCAGATCCGCCATCGGGTTGCTGGGATTTCACCAGTCATGCCGTCGAGGGTGTCCGAGCCGATATTAGCTGGCCTGTAATTCCGGTGGTTGCGTGGGATTCGAACCCACGGCCGTTACCTCACATTATGTGATGATGACGGCAGCCGGTCTTTTCCGGCTAGGACTCATGGCATATCCACTTAAGCCAAGGGGATCCAAAGATTAGAAAAAAAGATATCACCTACAAAAGTTTTTTTTCTGGGGGTCGGGCGACCCCTCCCCGTGGGAAATTGCCTTTTTGGGCACCAAAACGCGGTCCCTTTGCAATTTTTTTCCGCGCAAGTAGCTTGTATGTCTTGCCCGTATCCATCCCCATGTTTAGATCAAGGAAAGTAAAGATGTCCTTCGAGAACTAGTTTCTGGCCAAATTACGTGGCCTTTGATTGTCAGCAGAGATCATGGGAAATTTCCTGTTTGGTCGAGGCTGTACACTTGTTATCAGCTGTTATCACCCAAATAAAGCAATAATGTCGGAGTACAAAGCTCGATGGCGACTACTCCGTTCGCCCTAAAAAGTTGATATTCGAATTCAGCATCGAAAAACCCTTCGGAAATCGACCCTGTGTCTGGGGCTCCGAAACTGGACCCCCTTGACTTAAGCCATTCGTCCCCTCAGCGATCTTTGTCTCCGCCGTCCTCGCACGGAGCACTGCTACCAGTGCTTGGAGGCTCCCGGCATTCGGTGTCTCAATCCAACCTCTGTCCTCCCAGGCTGGGAGTTTTGTCGACAGTGCCCGCAAGAGGCTATCTTTCCCGCTGTCGATACGTAGACCTACGTCTGGTGGTGTGCTTCTGACGCTGAGGAGTGCCGCTATTATCTCTGCACTTTGTGTGCTCTGGGCTAGAGGTTCCGGAACACAAACAGCGAGTTCTCGTGTGGGGGTGCCTATGAGCTTTGTTCCCGCTCCTGCTGTCGCATCCGCTGTACCTGCGGAGTCCGTCGCTCCGGCAATCGCGAAGGCCGCGACCGTGGTTCCTTCTGGCACCAAGATCTCTAGTCCTACCCCATCCGGTGGGTTTGGGATGGTTCTCCCTTTTGTGAAGATTCTGAACCCATCCGTCAGGGTTTTAATTCTCTCGGGCTCTACGAAGGTGATCACCGCCTCTGTGTCCACTGTTTCTGGCGGTGCCTTTTCCGGGACCTCTTTGCGTGGGTCCCACTTGGGGAGCATGGATTCGAGGCGTATACGAGCCATCTTCGCACACAGGTGTGGGTTTTCGCACCCGAGTGAGTTTCTGTCTTCCATGCAAGCCAGACACATACAGGCTCTGTTGGGTTCGTGTTTAGGGTCATCTAAACGTCTCATGATGGTCATCGCGTCGCCCGCGTATAGCGCATGATGTCTTGAGCGCAAGCATATGCAGGGTGCGATGTTGTTCACTCGTCGCTTACCGCCGCCCTCGCCAAAATGGTTCCACAGCGGAAGTTGTTCGGTGATTTCTCGCGAGGGGTTCAGGGTGTCGAACCGCAGGCCGTACTTCTTGGCGACGTTCACCAACCTTTTCTTTCGTGGCGGGAGTTTATTCCTGTCTGGGGCTCATGTCTGGAGAAACATGTTCACGCGTGAGTCCTTTGCCGTTGTTGACGTCTTTTTATCTCTCTTCGCTAGCCCTCTGTCCTCAACTTTGGCCCACATAGCACACTTCTTTGGGTCAAGCTCAAGGTAGTCTCGTAGCTTTATGACTGTGAGGGCATCGTTTCTTGCTTCGAGGTCGAAAAGATTTTTTCCTCCCCTACCTATGGGGGCCAGAGCGTGTCTCGTTGGACCGGTGAGGACTTAGCGCCTCCCCATATAAACTCCCGCTGCATTTTTATGAGTTGCTTTTCCACCTGCTTCAGCATTTCATTGACTTGTGCCAGGTACTGGGTCATCGACCCGACCGTTATCTGTGTTATGTGTCGACGTTTCTCGACTGTTGGGTGGTCTCGCCCCCAACGTTCGTGTTCTGAGTCAATCTTCTCTATTATTGGTGTCCATATCGCGGTGTCGGCCACCTTATTTCCTATCCTCACGCCCAGTATTCTCACTGACTCACCGTCTGCAGCAATGTGTACGTGATCTGGGAGAGGGTCGTCATCTGCGTTCATCTGCCTCGTCGCCAGGAAGTTTTGGCGGTATTCTTCGGACCCAATCGGTATGACCTCTGTCTTTGCGACGTTAAATTTCGCGCTAGATGCCCGGCACCACCGGTCGAGTATCTCGGTTACTTGGGAGAACGAGTCCTTGGCCGACAGGTACACTGTGGTATCATCTGCGTACAGGGTGGTAATTACCTTCTCCCCGATTCCGTCTATCTGATATCCGTGAAGGTTTGAATTCCTTAGCATTGCGGCCAAGGGTTCGATGGCAAGGTTAAACAGAAGGCACGACAATGGGTCTCCTTGCCTAACACCCCGTGTGATTTTGAAGGAGGAGCTGAGTACACCATTAATTACCACTTGTGTCTCCGCCTCAGAGTACAGAGCTTTAACCGTGTTGATGAAATTTTCTGGGATCCCGTAGTGTCTGAGTGCTCTCCACAGGTATCGGTGTGATGTCTTGTCATATGCCTTTTCCTGGTCTAGAGCTAGAATGGCTCCATCTTCGAGTTCATCTTCTGCATACTCAACCATCACCTGGGTTAAGAAAATTTGGTCTTGTATCTTGCGGCCTTTCATAAAACCTGCTTGGTTTGGATGTATGAGGTGGGGAGCCACACACGTTAACTTCGCCGACAATGCTTTGGTGAAGATCTTATAGTCGGTGTTGAGTACCGTAATCGGGCGGTAATTTGCTATGTCCGTTACGTCTTTCTTCTTGTATATCGGGCACATCCAGCCCTTGGCAAACTCTGTACCGTGTACTACCCCATTTTTCTCAATGTCGTTGTACACTGCTGTCAGCAGTCGAATAATGTTTAGGGAGTATTTGATTGTGCCGTCACCGGCTGCGGGCCGGGCTCGGCCTTCCTGCGCTTCTCTCTGTGCTTTCTTGTACATTTCATACAGCTTAGCCCAGAACTCTGTAGGGATCCCATCTAGCCCAGCTGCTTTCCCTGAAGCCGATTCTTTCTGTGCTTTGACAACATCCTCCTCATCTAGCTCCTTTTCTAGTGCTTGCACTCCCGGTGCTGCCTCTGGCCTGCCAATCTCATCTAGAACTGTTTCAATGTCTCTGTCCTTCTCGATTGCATTTATCTCGCTGTCATCAAGTTGCAGTTCGTTGTGGTAATCTCGCGCTAGCTCGGCCATTTGGTCCGAGCATGTCTTGCTCTGAGCGGGGATTGTATCAGTGCGTCTCAGTATGGACAGTGTGTCCCTCGGCGCGGTATCCTTATTGACGCGTACAGAGAACTTGGTAATATTATCCATTTCTGTCCTGTATCTTATTTTGGTCGTCATCCTCTTTCGCGCGCGCTGGCGGCTCACTATGTTATTTATTTCTCTTTGCTTTCTTGCCGCCGCCGCAATCGCGTTTTCTCGTGTCGTCCTGGCAGTTCCCCCATCTAATGTGCTGCTGCTCTCCTCGCTTAATACTGTCCTGTGGCTTGTAGGTGACTGTGTTGGGGAGGGGGGGAGAGGGGGGTGTTCTTCAGGAACTCTCTCTGGGCTGTGCTCTGCAGGCGGGACTGAAACCGCCGCGCCATTTGGCCGCTTGTTGTTCAGTAAGTTTTCTCTTTCATTTTGAAGCTTCAGCTTCTTTTGCTCTAGAGCCCCTATTGACTGGCTGGCTCTTACTTTAGCGTATGCACCGACAACATCTTTGAACTTTTTGAAATTGACTTGGATACTTTCAGGTGGGTTAGCCGTTTCCTCCCCGAACATTTGAGATCCGGTCTTCACCGCGAATTCCATGAACTTTGTATCATTCATCAGGAACAGAGGAATGGCATATCTACCAGGGCCAACATACGGGGCGTCGGGGGCGCAAACATTCACCGCGATGAGTCTATGGTCTGTTAGGTCACCCACAGCGTCGCTTATCTCCCAGTGTCTACAGTTTTTGAACAGAGTGGGCGAGACATAGATCCTGTCTATGCGGGAGTGGCTCCCTGTTCCTCGGGAGAAGGTATATTCCTTTGTATCGGGGTACGTCATCCTCCACCCATCTTTGAGCTCTAATATTCTCTTAAAGTCCGCCAGGGCATGTGCGGCCCCGGCGTCGTCTACGCGGTGTGGGAGCCTGTCTATGGCATCTTCCACAATGTTCATGTCTCCCAGTAGTACATCGGGGACAGGGAGATTTTCTGTCATCCATAAGCGGTGCAGTTCTTCCCAGAATGCTTTGTTCTCTGATGGGGACCCAGCTGGCGCGTAAACCGCGAGCACTGTGAGTGTCAGTTTTCCGTGCCACGGGATTGTGACCAGAATTGCACGACCAGGTATAAGTCTTCGGACTTGAATGTTTTCGATGTTGGTAATATCCTTATTGAGCACTACCGCAACCCCTCCCTTGTTCGGATGGTCGGGGTCTATACTGCTGAAGATTCGAAGCCGGTTGCGCCCCCCTACGGCGCTTTCGATTTCTTCTATTTGTGCTTCTGTTAGGTGAGTTTCGCCCACCGCCATGATCCCGATACGTTCATCAAACATCATGCAACTTAGGTGGGGCCATTTGTCGTCCTTATTTTTCATGTATCTCCCGTTGATGTTCAGCGCTGCAAGCTTTACTTGTGCCCTGGTATTCCGCTTGATTTTTGGGTTCCCCTCCTGTTGCAGCTTCCTCTTCCGATTGAAGAAAGAAGCTGTGTGCTCATCATCTGTCGGGAAGTCTACTCCTGGCCGGCCCACTTTGGCGGCGACGGGCCGACGTGTGTTGGATAGTGGAGGTCATCGAGTGGCGTCCATTTTGCCTTCGACGATTGGCAGCCTGGGGGGTTGAGGCTGAGCTCCCTTCATTGGAGGTGTTACTGTTATTCTCAGTGGCGGGACTCGTCGGTCTCTGAGAGCGCCTCGGTGGGCGCGCCTGTACGGTAGGCTGTGCTCTGGTGGCACTTGAGGTATTATCTCTGCCCTGGCGAGCAGGGCGGGGGTTGTTATGAGGTTGTGTTCGGCCCGCTGCGGCATTGCGGTTTGAGGAGTTTCCCCCTCTCCCTGCATTCCGCTGCGAACGTCGCACTCCCTGTGCACGCCCGTTCGTGCTTCCATCGCCAATCTCTCCCCCTCCATCATCAGGGCCACGGCCAATGGCTGAACCGTTAGCCCTTCCAGAGAGGTCGAGGCTAGAGCCAGTACCGGTGTCGAAATCCTCGATATCTAGAAGGTTATATTGATTATTGGTGGTCGCAACTACGTCCTTGGTTAGCGACCGTACCCCAAGGACAGGGAGCCTGACCGGTTCCCAGGGTGAGCGAATGTCAGGAGTACTAAACCACAACGGCGATAGGACACTGTCATGTCGTTCCTCAAGACTTAAGCCTCTCGGCGCGGCTAGCTCAGACCTAAATAGGTCTCCGCTATTTTACGCTGCATGGCTTTCCTGTCCTGCCGCAGTACGGCAGTCAGTATATTTGGGCCCGCAACGGCTGCCCCAATGCGGAGTACATCTACGTGGATGCAGGGGAGTTTTTGAGTTTTTGATACCTATTTCCAACTCTTCCTCCGCACTCGAGCAGACTTTGCTCGAAAATGAAACTCACTGACTTCCCGGTCCTCTCTGAGGTAGTCATGATAGAGCACAAAAGAATGTATTGGGTCAGAGATCTCGTTGTAAGGACAGTGAGTGTACGTATGGTACAGAAGAGACATGATCTGCGGGTATATATAGAAGTCGTCGTTTATATTAAAATCCTCGTCCCCCGCGACCGCCGCGACCGCCACGGCCTCAGCCGCGTCCGTTGCCGCGTCCACGTCCTCCACGAGTTGCAGTAAGGGCGGTAGCAAGCGAGGCGGGGGTTGCACCCATCCATCCGGGGACATTGGGGAGGGGGCAGAGAGGAGTCGGGTGATCAATGGATTCACAGAGACGGCAGAACATATCCTCGCGTACTCGGCCCGTGGGATTGAAGGCGCTGACGAAGATCGTTGGGGCGAAAGCCGCGCGAATGGCATTGTAGGCCGTAGCGTCGCGCGTAGTGACCATCATGTATACCCGCCAGACGACACGCGGGCCGCGGGGGGAGAGGAGCTCGATGGGCGAGACTGTGATGGATCCCACGATGGCGGTGAGGGCCTGTTTGATAGTCCAGTGGGCTGGAAGATTGTCGCGGTGGTTCATGACTAACTGGATGAAGGCAGGGGTTGTACTGAGCGTCTGCGTGATCATATTCGCAGCCTCCTGAGCACCGGCCGGGGTGTTGGGGAATTTAAGGCCCTCGATGGCTCCCAGATAGCCAGAAAACTCGTCGGGGACAAGGGCGTAGAGGAGGAGGGTAATCGACTTGACGCTGAGGACTCGGTCGCTGAGGAGGAACACCGCAATATCCGGCGGGATACCCGTTATGCCGAAGACATTCGGGGCCGGGAGGCGGGGGTTGGCGGCGTTCGCAGCTCCCATTCGAATGAGGTCACGCGGCACGTTTGTGACACCCGCGAGAAGGTCGGCGCCATCCTGCGATTCGCTGACGGGGTCGACTGACCCCCCCGGAGACGACGGCGAGAATAGTACCTGGGGTGTTGTTCCAGGTAGCGACCTGGCTAGGGTCAACGTTGCAGAGGCGCGCAACGGGGTCTGCCGTTGTCTCCGGGAAAGGGCCTTGGGTGACAAAAACGCGTGGCGCCTGTCCGTCGTACGTTCGTGGGTTCGCTACGGGCACCGCCGGCTGTGGGTGCTGCGGTGCAGGTGCGAGAACAGGCACAGCGGCTGGAGCTGGTGCATACCCCGCATGCTGGGCTGTGTGTCGCGAGGTCAGTGTACGGCCGCTGTTATTCGTGTTATTTGACGTACCTGCCCCAGCTTGGGGATCTGGTGCCGCTGCTGCGGTCGCAGCGCGCTGCACGACATTTGCTGCAGCGACTGCGGCGGCAGTGGCTTGAGCGGCGGCGGCAGAGGATGCCCGCGTCACACGCATCGGAGCGTCAGTCCGGGTTTTCTTGGGTGGCGAGCCGGATCCGCCCTCGGGGCGTCGGGAATTCGATGCGCCGTCCGTCGACGGGGGAGCCAGACCAAGGCTCGCTTGACGGGCGCGCTCGAAATCTCGCTGTTCCTGCTCTGGAGCGCGGAAGATAGCGTTGGGGCCTAGGTTCTCCTCGGCTGCGACTGTGTGCTCTACATCCGCGAGGAGGTGCGGGTCCGGGCGAACGTGCTCGTCGAAAAATCCGCCGAGGTTGTCATCAGCGAGTATGGTGCCAGTGTGGGCGATGGTGCGGGTGGTAATATCGAGGGGGGAGAGGATCGTTGAGGGGGCGTCTGCGAGTGAGCTGCCATCGCGGATACGCCGCGCGATTGCGCTATCGCGTTCCGCATCATCCTCGTTGGCCTGGGGAGCTGGAGGGCCAGCTGAGGCTGTAGTGTTTTTACAAAATAGACCGAGAACTCTCCAGCGACCTAATGCAAAATACATCGAGAGTTCTCGGGCGTGGGAATACTATCATAACCGGGCTCGTACGGCTTTGCGGCATCCCTCGCTTACAGTGCAGGGTGTCAATGCCGCCGCTTGGCGTGCTTTGCCGCCGCATCAGGCTGCGCTAACCCTCAGCATCAACGGCAACATTCCTGTTTTAAATCGAATATTCGTTGGAGCCGCACGTGAGGCTCTGTTGCCAAACAAAGCATGCATCTCTCTTCAACAAACACGTCAAACCATCACATAGGGGCTAAATGTACATTCCAAGCAACAAATCGACATGAATTCAGCGTAAGTATTAGCAGCGGCGTTTAGCAGGGGGGGCGGTCTCCGAGGCATTGCTGTCAGTCCGTGGGCGTTTTGTGCTAAAAATCTCTGTGTAAGTTTAGCTCATCTCCTGACGTGACGGACAATGTACCTTTTCTTCACCTCGCGGACGAGACCTTCGACGACCCAATTCGCATCCCTCACCGCTGCCAGCCAGCGTTCTGTGGCCTTCTCCTCCCCTTCCAGCCACCACACCAGGCATATCAGCGCAGTCAACATACCATTACCTCCAGGCCTAACCAATCTGCCCCACGCTCCTTCCCTCTCCCTCAGCAAGTTTCCTTCCGCATCCCGAATACGCCAGTCGGGCGCCATTCCGTCCCACCATGCGATCCAGCTGGCGATGTGGTCCTCCAGCACAATCTTGGGCTTTCTTATCGTCGACCGGCCGCCCTTGACCCAATCGCCAATTGCCTGCAGTCGGCCTGCTGCTGGCAGCGGCGTTGTCTGTCGTTACATGTAAGTTTTAAGCCTCTTATACCGTGTTTATACTGACCGAATTTTTGAGGCCGTAGGCGCGCTCAAGCTTGCACCAGTTTACCACCAGTTGCTCCCACTCCTTCCCTCCCTTGCATCCCCATAGAATCTTGAACCCGCTCGACATCCACTTCGGCCACCCAGCTCTATTGATTCCCCCCTCGTCACGCTCGCTGGGGCCCGGCTCCTGCATCTGCGCTTTAGCGTTTCCAGTGACGCCGTTGCTGCCACCCGCTATAGCAGCAACGCCGCTGGCGCCGTTGGAATCTGCCGACGCCGCGCCTGCCGCAACGCTCGCCGTGCCTGCCGCAACGCTCGCCGTGCCTGCAGGCCCGTTCTCGTCGCTGCCTTCGGTACGCGCGGTAGGCCCAACTTCAGCACCGCCCCCACGGTCACCTCCAGCCGCCGCGCCGCTTGCCTCGTCACCATTGGCGCCGTCCGCACCGTGGCCTCCAGCTACCGCGCCGCTCTCGCCCTCACCCTCCATGCTCTTCTCGCCGTTGCCTGCCGCTGCGCCGCTTGCCGCCCCGTCGTCACCGGCCGCCCCGTCCCCACCGGCCGCCGCGCTGCTCTCGCCTTCACCTTCCACGCTCTTCTCGCCGCTCTTCTTGCCGCTCTCGCCATCCCCTGCTGCAGCCGCCGCGCCGTTCTCGTTGTTGCTGTCCCCACCGTCACCTCCAGCTGCCGCGCCGTCTGCACCCTCTCCCGCGTCAAGATCGACGATGGGAAGCGTGATGTCGAGCGTCGCTCCGAGCCACGTTGACCGCCTCGTCGGAACGAGGTTCTTTGCTGCAGCCGCCGCCTTCCCGCGCACCGGTTTGGCTGGCCCTTTCTCCTTCATCGCACCCATTCCCAACACCACCGCTGAGCCGACCCAGTGCAAACAGGGTCGAAAGTCTAGCAACTTTTGCGTTTTTAAGCCCTTAAACAAGGTTTAGGAATGACCAGTTCCTTCCAGTGGTCAAAGTTCGCACTTCGAACTAAGGCAATTGGACCCTGTCCGGTGATACACAAGAGAGTCAAAGCGAGCTCCGAGCTGTTGACTGTAAACGGCTACGCTGGGAACAGCTAGTTGAACTACCAAGGAGAAAGGCTGCCCCAGCTGACCAACGGAATGGTGATAACTACTAAGAGCACCAAAGACTGCATGTCTAATGGGTCATAACAATCAAGAGGGTTGTTTGATTCACTATGGACTAGTAGGAGACCAACGGTGTGTGTGGAAGTGGGCTTCCGTCGGAAGCCAGCCGCTTCCACCGGTAGGCGATTAGCCTCCACCGGAAGGGATTCGAACGTACCAAAGAGTTGTACAAAAGGGTGAACGTACCCAGGATCGAACTCCCGACTCCTACCAAGTCGAGAAGTAACTCCAACGGTCGATCCGCGATCAAGCGGATCAACTATCTCATCAGAGAGGCCCGAAACGGAAGGTTATGGTTGCGAACGGCGAGAACGAGAGGTTCTAGAGCGCCTGACCCACCTCATGACTTCTGGGCCACGCTGATTATCTGCACGAGGCTGGCTTAATAACCAGGCCGAAGCGAGACGTAGGCACGGCTTACCACCGGAAGCAGTCGGCTTCCACTGGTATTGCAAATATACCTAAAATAGCCCGAGGGAGTCATCGTGCTGACTTCTAAGGACGGCTAACAGTGACGAATATACGCGGCAGACGTTTCCTTGTCTGCCGAACGGACATTTTCCCGGCATTTGACTCATATCTGTTTATCTCATGTATGTTCGAGTTTAGTATAAAAGACCTGTAAAAGTGGTGGTTCAAACCAGTTCATTTCCTCCTCCCGATAACGGACAGAGCCCAGACCGCAAGGTCCTAAGCCAAAGTCTCGAAGGGAACGAGTAGTAGTGTTCTCGGGTCGGTTCCACCGGAGATTTGTGTTCATCCCATATCTTTGTTGTATCGTTCTGTAACCTTGAATTCAGTCGGCTGGATATAACCTTTGTGTGAATCTTAGGTCTCTGAGCTCAACGTTGTTCTCTGTCAAGCGGAGGTCACGTATAAAATCGGTTGGAAACGTACCGTTCTTAACACCAACGGTCCATTGTTGGATCTGAGGCAGACCCCAGCAGTGTTCTGAAGAGTTGAACGTTTGGGCCTTGCAACACTACTCCTTGTTATCTGCGCCATTGTGTGGGAGGAGCACTTCTTGGGCAAACCTACGATCTCGAAACCCTGCCCCTAAGACGCTTGCGAGCCTCTCTTAGGTGAAACCTTATTTAACTATAAGGCCCCCCCTTTAATAGAACACGGTTCACCCCGGTTTTGTTGAACGGACGCACGGACTAGTGGTTCTTACCGCTGTTGTGCCGCATTCTAGAGTAGTTCAAACTCTCTGAAGTGTACTTCAAAATACCAATTCATTGCTCGAGGATCCAATCTTAGTCGCATATTACAACGTAGACCCGAATTCAAAAGGAACGGTTGGAGCGATAACCTAGCGTTGTTGTGTGTGTGTTGTGTTGTGTGGTTTTAGTGTAGAGTTTCCTTGAGAGCTCTCCATTGGCCCTAGCATTCGCCCCATCCCGTTGCCGACCCATCTCACCGCCCCCGCCCCGCCGACGCCCAGTGCCTCCATCAGCGAGCGGTTCTGCACAATATTCACCTCCCGCTGATAGAGGTACTCGTTTGCCACCGAGAGCTTCCCCATCAGTTCGCGCTGCTTCGGCGTGGGCTGCGAATTAACGTATTCCTGGACCTCGTCTGGAAGGACGCGGTTGTCCCTCAGTTCTGGGGTAGTGGGCGGCTCCACGGGGCTTGGTGATCGCGCTGGGCTGTGGTCCGAGTCTCTCGACCGTGACGAGCTGCACGATACTGAGGGCGATGGAGTGGCGGAAACGCTCGTGCGCCGTTTCCCCTTCCCCTTCTTTCTCCTGCCTCTGTCTTTTTCTCCCGCACGAGTCTCCTCACCGCCGTCTTGCTCCTCGTCGCCGCCCACCCCTGGAGGCGCCGGGGCACTCCCCGAAGCACTCCCCGAAGCACCCGCTGCTCCAAGTACGTCTTCTCCCAAAGTACAGTCTATCGCGAAATGTTAATCAGTTTATTCACCCACATAGTGTGACGCAGACGTACGTGCCGCCGTCTCCAGCAAGTACTTCATGAAGTGGCCCAGCACCAGCTTCTTGAAGCCCTCGATATCCCACTCGTCGAATTTCTTCCCTATTCCCGGCCCATTCACATACGTGCGTCCAGAATGCATCCTACAATTTGTTAGTACTAACACACCAAATTGACAGGTTATCTTATGTCGTCAATGTGAATTTCGTTGAGCCTCCGGGTGGTGGCGGCGCGCCCGCAAGCACAGTGACGTGGAATCCCGTCAATTTCGCGATCCCGTCGATGAATGGCTGTACGATTTGTGCCAAGTTGGTGCGGCAACTATTACATCCCCTCGTAAGCGCCAATTCTTTGTAATAACTATGAAACGATGTACTGATGGCGGTCTTCTTCAGTAGGCTCGTCCGGGTCACCGATGTTGTCGGCATTTTGCGCCTCCACCTCCTCATCATACTCCTCCTGCTGCTGCGCCACCAGTTTGTCGATCACCTCCTGCGGCTCAGCTTCGAGCAGCTCCTGCGCGAGCTTGCACCGGAATGTTAACGCGTGCTTCTTATCCAGTCCTGCCGACGGCCAGCGCTCCCCAAATAGCTCCTCCACTGCCTCCGCGTACCCTTCCTGCTGCATATAGAATTTGTACAAAGGAAGCTTCTTGGGTGCTTTCGCGCGCCGCTGAAAACCGAGAAGCCACCCGCCGTATGGATTCTTGGCACTGTGATTGGCCACAGTCTTTCGATACGAAAACCAGTGCTTTATTTTCTGCATTTGGTCGAATCAGTATTCACCCGAAGTTCTCCACGAGCGGCGCACCTCCTTGACATCTGTTTGGATCGCGCCCTTCAGGGCCGGATTCACTCCACCTGTTGCCGCCCACCCTTTCTGCTCGTCCTCCGCATCCCCCGCCTTCACTGCCGTGGAACTGCCCTCACCCGAGGCGCCCGACGGACCCGACTCCGGCGGTGACATGATCGCGTCTTCCCCCACGCCCTTTCCTCCATCCAACGCGTCTGGCGGCAACATCACCGCGTCTTCTCCCACCGCGGCCTCCGCTGTGCCTTTGGCCGTTGCGCCATTCGCGTCATTTGCGGTCAGCGGCGCGAGAGGCAATAATTTCGCGAAGTCGATGGCGCCTGGAGGCAGTGGATTGCCTTCGGCGTCCAAGCCTTCGTACCACGGGAAGCGCGCCCACCAAGCGGCCATTATTTTGTCAATGAACGGTGTGATATGACCTCGGCCCTTGGCTGACGCCGCCATATAATCGGCTTGCGACTCCTCTAGGAATTGTAATCGCTGCCCAGAGAAATTTCCGTGATTCCCCCTCTTTTTGGGTTCTTGCCCGTCGTTTTTTTTTCTGCGTGGCGCGCGCTTTGCGGGTGCAGTTAAGAGTTTCTTGGCTTTCGGGGCGGACATATTCTGGGCTGGGGAAGTGGAAGTCGCTTTTGTTTGGCTCTGCCCCTGGTCCGAAACACGTCGTTCGCAAACATGTACACCATCGACATCCAATCCAATCCATCAACGCCCACCATGGTTGCTCCTTTCCGCCGCCGTTCCCACCCTCGCAGCTTTTGGTCTGCCAATCGTGCCGCCCGGCACCGCATCTGTACGTCCCAAATATTTCTTGTTATTCTATCTGCTGAAATCCAATTTTAAAAGACGAGCTTCGCCGCCTCAGCCATCCCCCCGTCCATGTAACAACTTATGACGGGGACGATAACTATCTCGTGGACGGCCCCGACTGGAACAACAATCCCGTGTACCCCATGTACGATTGGAACACCCCCGTCATTTGGTCCCCCCCCTCGACCTTGAAGGTCTTTGGTAGCTGGGGCACAGATACCATCGACTATAGCGCTGGGGATGGGAGCAGGGGCTGGGGACCCAACCCAGCGCCGCTGGCGTGGCCCTGGGGTCCGGATGACGTGCAGACCGACGGCGAGGCTGCCGAGAAGTATACGCCCGTCCACGTCGACGGCGAGGCGCTCGAGAGGAGGTGGAGAGAATCGGATCCGGGATGGGGTACCACGCGCATAGGGTCTGGCTCGCGCCTCGACTCAGACCTCGACGCGTAAATCATACACTCCTCCGCCTACTGTCTTCGCCCCCCGTCCTTATTTACTCGTCGCAATCATATTCCCTCTGCTCCCATTCTCTCCCAAGCGTGCTTCACAAACCAAAATCAATCCTCTCAATGTCCTCAATTCCTCAACGTCTCATCCTCTCAATGTCTCAATCCCTCAATGTCTTGTTCTGTATCGATGGCGGGCAGATCTGCTCGCCTCGCCAATTTATCGCTTCTGTTCCGTATCAACTGGCGGGCAGATCTGCCCAGCGCTAGCATCATGTGCTCCGTTGGACCGCTTGCACCGCATGAAACGATAAGGTCAGTTGTTTGCGGTCAGTTCCTTTCAAGTTGTTCCTGATCAGGGATTCAGTAGCGTTGAATCCCTCCAAATTGCAAGTGTACGCCGAAAATCATATATATATATATATTTCAGACGAGAATCTACGATGTTCGGCGGCGCGACCCCTCACGAACGACCTGGAGACCCGCGAAATCAGTGTGTGATTTCTCAAAAGGCAAATGAAAGAATTTCGGCAACGTACTCGACGATGACGACGCACGTGCGTGAGCGAGCAGGAGGGCACTGTTATGGCTCTCCCTGGGGCCCCGCAACTGTGCGGCCTCGTCCGCACCCGCAATCTGCCGGTAGCCCTCGTCTTCCACCCGCGTGGCGCCACCCGCACGCTCCCGGCGACCTTTCTCCGCCCAGAACTCGTCCGACCTCTTCTGCGCGGCCACCAATTGTGCCTTGCCCCTCTCCGTCTTGAGATGCGCCCGGACTTCCTCGTCGGTTTTGCCGACAAAGTTTCCGGGCTCCCGGAGGTAACCGCGACGGACAGACTTCATGAGAGCGGCCTCGCGACCCTGCTTGAGTTGCAGCCACATTTGCTGTTCCTCGCGGGTGAGCACAGCAAGGTGCGTATTGCTGCCGCTCGGAGGTGTGTACACGTTCTTCTTCGCACGAACGACGCCTGTGGGCTGCTGCGTGGTCGACTTTACGCAGGGGGGGCCTGACATGGTGACGATGGGATCGGGCCGGCCAGGAATGAAGGTGTAGACGCGGTCGGCGTTGCTGAGCGCGTGGAAGGTCTCTCCGCCGTTGGCCGCCTGCATCTCCGCGCGTGCCAGTCAGGCGCGGCGACGTTCGTGGAAGTCTTTCCAATAGCTGGGCCCACGCAGAATTTCGAAGTCGCGTACTGGGCGGGCGGTCATGGTGGGGCAGACAAAGAAAAGATGGCTTATCAGTCCACTTCCGGCAATTGTCCCGGCCGCGCACTCGCCACGGACATCGCGCACTCACCACAGCTTCGGGGTCCAGCGGCTCGACCTTATTGTGGTGCTCGAGCCTCGGAGAATTTACCGAGAGCCTCAACCTGCATCACCAATCTTGCCTACCTCTCCCAAGAACCTTTCAACAATATGCCGCCCATGTCCACCATTGATTCGTCGCGCACACGCCACTTACTCTCGTGCACTCGTTACGCAATGTCGACAGCGTCTAGCTCACTATTGGCGTCAGGACAATTCACAAGGAAAATGGGGAGTCATCTTTGAGGTGGAAACTAAGTGTCCGTAAAAAAAAAACGTGAGGTCAGGACGAAAGTGCTTTCCACTGTCATCCAACTCAAAGTCCCATAGCCCTCCGACCCAGAAACCAGCGTTCTTGAGCCGCAACATCGAAAAAATCCGAAAAAATTAAAACTACCACCCAAAAATGCGCAAAAATCGGAAACCTCATTGGGCCCAGAGGAAAGTACAGTGGGTGAGCTGGTGAATCCAAGGCGAACAAGGTTTTGTTGCTGATCGCTTTTTTTGGGCTGTCGGCAAATTCCACACAAGGCTTGATCTATCTCAATGCCACTCACCGAGGACGAACGTCGAGCGCGTCGCCGTCAATCCTCCCGAAAGTACGACTTCAGAAACAGCGACGAGCGCAACAAGAAGACGAAGGCCCGCATGGCGCGGTTGCGTGCCCACACCTCTGTGGAAGAACGTGCGGCGCGCCGCCGTGCCTCCGACGAGGCTTACCGTATCAAGTAAGTCAGTCCCATTTTTTCCCTCAGACACTTACTTGACACTTACTTATTACAATTGCAGGAACCGAGCCCTTCTCGCTGCAAACGCTTGAGTGGCTCGTCAACGGGCGGCGGATACAAGAGTAACTAAAACGTGAGTAACTAAAACGTTTTAGTTACTCACGTTTTAGTTACTCTTGTATCCGCCGCCCGTTGACGAGCCACTCAAGCGTTTGCAGCGAGAAGGGCTCGGTTCCTGCAATTGTAATAAGTAAGTGTCAAGTAAGTGTCTGAGGGAAAAAATGGGACTGACTTACTTGATACGGTAAGCCTCGTCGGAGGCACGGCGGCGCGCCGCACGTTCTTCCACAGAGGTGTGGGCACGCAACCGCGCCATGCGGGCCTTCGTCTTCTTGTTGCGCTCGTCGCTGTTTCTGAAGTCGTACTTTCGGGAGGATTGACGGCGACGCGCTCGACGTTCGTCCTCGGTGAGTGGCATTGAGATAGATCAAGCCTTGTGTGGAATTTGCCGACAGCCCAAAAAAAGCGATCAGCAACAAAACCTTGTTCGCCTTGGATTCACCAGCTCACCCACTGTACTTTCCTCTGGGCCCAATGAGGTTTCCGATTTTTGCGCATTTTTGGGTGGTAGTTTTAATTTTTTCGGATTTTTTCGATGTTGCGGCTCAAGAACGCTGGTTTCTGGGTCGGAGGGCTATGGGACTTTGAGTTGGATGACAGTGGAAAGCACTTTCGTCCTGACCTCACGTTTTTTTTTTACGGACACTTAGTTTCCACCTCAAAGATGACTCCCCATTTTCCTTGTGAATTGTCCTGACGCCAATAGTGAGCTAGACGCTGTCGACATTGCGTAACGAGTGCACGAGAGTAAGTGGCGTGTGCGCGACGAATCAATGGTGGACATGGGCGGCATATTGTTGAAAGGTTCTTGGGAGAGGTAGGCAAGATTGGTGATGCAGGTTGAGGCTCTCGGTAAATTCTCCGAGGCTCGAGCACCACAATAAGGTCGAGCCGCTGGACCCCGAAGCTGTGGTGAGTGCGCGATGTCCGTGGCGAGTGCGCGGCCGGGACAATTGCCGGAAGTGGACTGATAAGCCATCTTTTCTTTGTCTGCCCCACCATGACCGCCCGCCCAGTACGCGACTTCGAAATTCTGCGTGGGCCCAGCTATTGGAAAGACTTCCACGAACGTCGCCGCGCCTGACTGGCACGCGCGGAGATGCAGGCGGCCAACGGCGGAGAGACCTTCCACGCGCTCAGCAACGCCGACCGCGTCTACACCTTCATTCCTGGCCGGCCCGATCCCATCGTCACCATGTCAGGCCCCCCCTGCGTAAAGTCGACCACGCAGCAGCCCACAGGCGTCGTTCGTGCGAAGAAGAACGTGTACACACCTCCGAGCGGCAGCAATACGCACCTTGCTGTGCTCACCCGCGAGGAACAGCAAATGTGGCTGCAACTCAAGCAGGGTCGCGAGGCCGCTCTCATGAAGTCTGTCCGTCGCGGTTACCTCCGGGAGCCCGGAAACTTTGTCGGCAAAACCGACGAGGAAGTCCGGGCGCATCTCAAGACGGAGAGGGGCAAGGCACAATTGGTGGCCGCGCAGAAGAGGTCGGACGAGTTCTGGGCGGAGAAAGGTCGCCGGGAGCGTGCGGGTGGCGCCACGCGGGTGGAAGACGAGGGCTACCGGCAGATTGCGGGTGCGGACGAGGCCGCACAGTTGCGGGGCCCCAGGGAGAGCCATAACAGTGCCCTCCTGCTCGCTCACGCACGTGCGTCGTCATCGTCGAGTACGTTGCCGAAATTCTTTCATTTGCCTTTTGAGAAATCACACACTGATTTCGCGGGTCTCCAGGTCGTTCGTGAGGGGTCGCGCCGCCGAACATCGTAGATTCTCGTCTGAAATATATATATATATATGATTTTCGGCGTACACTTGCAATTTGGAGGGATTCAACGCTACTGAATCCCTGATCAGGAACAACTTGAAAGGAACTGACCGCAAACAACTGACCTTATCGTTTCATGCGGTGCAAGCGGTCCAACGGAGCACATGATGCTAGCGCTGGGCAGATCTGCCCGCCAGTTGATACGGAACAGAAGCGATAAATTGGCGAGGCGAGCAGATCTGCCCGCCATCGATACAGAACAAGACATTGAGGGATTGAGACATTGAGAGGATGAGACGTTGAGGAATTGAGGACATTGAGAGGATTGATTTTGGTTTGTGAAGCACGCTTGGGAGAGAATGGGAGCAGAGGGAATATGATTGCGACGAGTAAATAAGGACGGGGGGCGAAGACAGTAGGCGGAGGAGTGTATGATTTACGCGTCGAGGTCTGAGTCGAGGCGCGAGCCAGACCCTATGCGCGTGGTACCCCATCCCGGATCCGATTCTCTCCACCTCCTCTCGAGCGCCTCGCCGTCGACGTGGACGGGCGTATACTTCTCGGCAGCCTCGCCGTCGGTCTGCACGTCATCCGGACCCCAGGGCCACGCCAGCGGCGCTGGGTTGGGTCCCCAGCCCCTGCTCCCATCCCCAGCGCTATAGTCGATGGTATCTGTGCCCCAGCTACCAAAGACCTTCAAGGTCGAGGGGGGGGACCAAATGACGGGGGTGTTCCAATCGTACATGGGGTACACGGGATTGTTGTTCCAGTCGGGGCCGTCCACGAGATAGTTATCGTCCCCGTCATAAGTTGTTACATGGACGGGGGGATGGCTGAGGCGGCGAAGCTCGTCTTTTAAAATTGGATTTCAGCAGATAGAATAACAAGAAATATTTGGGACGTACAGATGCGGTGCCGGGCGGCACGATTGGCAGACCAAAAGCTGCGAGGGTGGGAACGGCGGCGGAAAGGAGCAACCATGGTGGGCGTTGATGGATTGGATTGGATGTCGATGGTGTACATGTTTGCGAACGACGTGTTTCGGACCAGGGGCAGAGCCAAACAAAAGCGACTTCCACTTCCCCAGCCCAGAATATGTCCGCCCCGAAAGCCAAGAAACTCTTAACTGCACCCGCAAAGCGCGCGCCACGCAGAAAAAAAAACGACGGGCAAGAACCCAAAAAGAGGGGGAATCACGGAAATTTCTCTGGGCAGCGATTACAATTCCTAGAGGAGTCGCAAGCCGATTATATGGCGGCGTCAGCCAAGGGCCGAGGTCATATCACACCGTTCATTGACAAAATAATGGCCGCTTGGTGGGCGCGCTTCCCGTGGTACGAAGGCTTGGACGCCGAAGGCAATCCACTGCCTCCAGGCGCCATCGACTTCGCGAAATTATTGCCTCTCGCGCCGCTGACCGCAAATGACGCGAATGGCGCAACGGCCAAAGGCACAGCGGAGGCCGCGGTGGGAGAAGACGCGGTGATGTTGCCGCCAGACGCGTTGGATGGAGGAAAGGGCGTGGGGGAAGACGCGATCATGTCACCGCCGGAGTCGGGTCCGTCGGGCGCCTCGGGTGAGGGCAGTTCCACGGCAGTGAAGGCGGGGGATGCGGAGGACGAGCAGAAAGGGTGGGCGGCAACAGGTGGAGTGAATCCGGCCCTGAAGGGCGCGATCCAAACAGATGTCAAGGAGGTGCGCCGCTCGTGGAGAACTTCGGGTGAATACTGATTCGACCAAATGCAGAAAATAAAGCACTGGTTTTCGTATCGAAAGACTGTGGCCAATCACAGTGCCAAGAATCCATACGGCGGGTGGCTTCTCGGTTTTCAGCGGCGCGCGAAAGCACCCAAGAAGCTTCCTTTGTACAAATTCTATATGCAGCAGGAAGGGTACGCGGAGGCAGTGGAGGAGCTATTTGGGGAGCGCTGGCCGTCGGCAGGACTGGATAAGAAGCACGCGTTAACATTCCGGTGCAAGCTCGCGCAGGAGCTGCTCGAAGCTGAGCCGCAGGAGGTGATCGACAAACTGGTGGCGCAGCAGCAGGAGGAGTATGATGAGGAGGTGGAGGCGCAAAATGCCGACAACATCGGTGACCCGGACGAGCCTACTGAAGAAGACCGCCATCAGTACATCGTTTCATAGTTATTACAAAGAATTGGCGCTTACGAGGGGATGTAATAGTTGCCGCACCAACTTGGCACAAATCGTACAGCCATTCATCGACGGGATCGCGAAATTGACGGGATTCCACGTCACTGTGCTTGCGGGCGCGCCGCCACCACCCGGAGGCTCAACGAAATTCACATTGACGACATAAGATAACCTGTCAATTTGGTGTGTTAGTACTAACAAATTGTAGGATGCATTCTGGACGCACGTATGTGAATGGGCCGGGAATAGGGAAGAAATTCGACGAGTGGGATATCGAGGGCTTCAAGAAGCTGGTGCTGGGCCACTTCATGAAGTACTTGCTGGAGACGGCGGCACGTACGTCTGCGTCACACTATGTGGGTGAATAAACTGATTAACATTTCGCGATAGACTGTACTTTGGGAGAAGACGTACTTGGAGCAGCGGGTGCTTCGGGGAGTGCTTCGGGGAGTGCCCCGGCGCCTCCAGGGGTGGGCGGCGACGAGGAGCAAGACGGCGGTGAGGAGACTCGTGCGGGAGAAAAAGACAGAGGCAGGAGAAAGAAGGGGAAGGGGAAACGGCGCACGAGCGTTTCCGCCACTCCATCGCCCTCAGTATCGTGCAGCTCGTCACGGTCGAGAGACTCGGACCACAGCCCAGCGCGATCACCAAGCCCCGTGGAGCCGCCCACTACCCCAGAACTGAGGGACAACCGCGTCCTTCCAGACGAGGTCCAGGAATACGTTAATTCGCAGCCCACGCCGAAGCAGCGCGAACTGATGGGGAAGCTCTCGGTGGCAAACGAGTACCTCTATCAGCGGGAGGTGAATATTGTGCAGAACCGCTCGCTGATGGAGGCACTGGGCGTCGGCGGGGCGGGGGCGGTGAGATGGGTCGGCAACGGGATGGGGCGAATGCTAGGGCCAATGGAGAGCTCTCAAGGAAACTCTACACTAAAACCACACAACACAACACACACACAACAACGCTAGGTTATCGCTCCAACCGTTCCTTTTGAATTCGGGTCTACGTTGTAATATGCGACTAAGATTGGATCCTCGAGCAATGAATTGGTATTTTGAAGTACACTTCAGAGAGTTTGAACTACTCTAGAATGCGGCACAACAGCGGTAAGAACCACTAGTCCGTGCGTCCGTTCAACAAAACCGGGGTGAACCGTGTTCTATTAAAGGGGGGGCCTTATAGTTAAATAAGGTTTCACCTAAGAGAGGCTCGCAAGCGTCTTAGGGGCAGGGTTTCGAGATCGTAGGTTTGCCCAAGAAGTGCTCCTCCCACACAATGGCGCAGATAACAAGGAGTAGTGTTGCAAGGCCCAAACGTTCAACTCTTCAGAACACTGCTGGGGTCTGCCTCAGATCCAACAATGGACCGTTGGTGTTAAGAACGGTACGTTTCCAACCGATTTTATACGTGACCTCCGCTTGACAGAGAACAACGTTGAGCTCAGAGACCTAAGATTCACACAAAGGTTATATCCAGCCGACTGAATTCAAGGTTACAGAACGATACAACAAAGATATGGGATGAACACAAATCTCCGGTGGAACCGACCCGAGAACACTACTACTCGTTCCCTTCGAGACTTTGGCTTAGGACCTTGCGGTCTGGGCTCTGTCCGTTATCGGGAGGAGGAAATGAACTGGTTTGAACCACCACTTTTACAGGTCTTTTATACTAAACTCGAACATACATGAGATAAACAGATATGAGTCAAATGCCGGGAAAATGTCCGTTCGGCAGACAAGGAAACGTCTGCCGCGTATATTCGTCACTGTTAGCCGTCCTTAGAAGTCAGCACGATGACTCCCTCGGGCTATTTTAGGTATATTTGCAATACCAGTGGAAGCCGACTGCTTCCGGTGGTAAGCCGTGCCTACGTCTCGCTTCGGCCTGGTTATTAAGCCAGCCTCGTGCAGATAATCAGCGTGGCCCAGAAGTCATGAGGTGGGTCAGGCGCTCTAGAACCTCTCGTTCTCGCCGTTCGCAACCATAACCTTCCGTTTCGGGCCTCTCTGATGAGATAGTTGATCCGCTTGATCGCGGATCGACCGTTGGAGTTACTTCTCGACTTGGTAGGAGTCGGGAGTTCGATCCTGGGTACGTTCACCCTTTTGTACAACTCTTTGGTACGTTCGAATCCCTTCCGGTGGAGGCTAATCGCCTACCGGTGGAAGCGGCTGGCTTCCGACGGAAGCCCACTTCCACACACACCGTTGGTCTCCTACTAGTCCATAGTGAATCAAACAACCCTCTTGATTGTTATGACCCATTAGACATGCAGTCTTTGGTGCTCTTAGTAGTTATCACCATTCCGTTGGTCAGCTGGGGCAGCCTTTCTCCTTGGTAGTTCAACTAGCTGTTCCCAGCGTAGCCGTTTACAGTCAACAGCTCGGAGCTCGCTTTGACTCTCTTGTGTATCACCGGACAGGGTCCAATTGCCTTAGTTCGAAGTGCGAACTTTGACCACTGGAAGGAACTGGTCATTCCTAAACCTTGTTTAAGGGCTTAAAAACGCAAAAGTTGCTAGACTTTCGACCCTGTTTGCACTGGGTCGGCTCATCTCCCCTTCACTAACTCTCGACCGTCCCCGGTCGTGCCAGCTCTATGTTTGCCAACATGGTCAGTGGTTGTTGAATGACATCTTCAAACAACGCCCATAGTTATTATTTTTGCCCTTGGTATAGCCGCCTCTGGTTTGGATCTCTAGCCCAACATTTATGACTGATATTTCCCATATCTAACGATCGTGCGAACTTAGTCAATACCCCAGGCTAAGATCTTCAATCTTAGCGTCGGATAATTGATTCCGTTCCGAGGATCCATCACGTAGGTGGATTTCCAATTCGTATGAACTGTTCATCCGTTTACTCTTTCCAGGGCTCCCCTTCGGCCATGATCTTCACTCAATGGAAGAGCTGCTCCGTGTACTGCCCGAGGCTTTTCGTTACCTCCGCACATGCCACTTCAATCGTACTCGTCGCCTCATCAGTGATGCGCTCATCCGCATTGAAAACCCGACGTCCCTACGACTGATAGCATCCGAATGGATATTCAAAGAGTACTCGGTCGAGGCCTTGTCCATGGTTCCTGCTCGGATCGAAGAGTTAACCGGGGAACCCGAAACAGAAGTTTTATTGCTTCCTGGGTATGCGATCGTTGATTTCAGATCGTCCCCTGGTACCCATCCAATCTTTGCAGCGGTCCTGAGCTCACACTCATGTAGAACGCTTTTCTACGATATTCTCATTTCTACACGAATAAACCTTTCGCTTTTGGCTCATTTTATTCGTGCTTGCAGTTCCTCTTTAACTGCTGCAGCTTGATCTCCACGTTCCATCGGAACGCTTTATCAAATCCGAAGTGTTTCCGATCGTTTATTGCCTAGGTACGAACCAGCTCACCCGAGTATCTCTCGACCAAGCACATGTGCGGCCGTCGGACAACCCAGTTCAACTGATTGTATCCATATGCTTCTTCCACCGGTCCCTTGGACGTCCAGTGGTATAAAACTATCATCAATTTCGGACTCTCTCTCAGAGCGCCGCGTCTCGGTCGCCATCCCCCGCAACCTGGCAGTCGTGACCCCAAGATATCCGTGCGGCCTCCAGCATGATCACACCCTCATGATGCTGGAGGACCAAATCGTAAGTCCTCCAGTGGAAGCAATGTTCCATTCATTAATGTGCTTTCTAGCCGACTGCTGCTTGCCAATTTTGTCTCGACAATGGATTGACTTGTGTCAAGTACTCCTGGGCTCGTGGATGTCGCCCTTGTGAGCGTCGCCTTATCAAGGACTGCTATCTGTACAAGATTTCCGAATGGAAGTCGTACTATGATTTGCGTGGTCCCACAACTCTCAACCTCGGTGCGTAGTATTCGTCTCACGTCTGTTACAGACGCCTGACTTTATACGCTCGCAGAACGCCCCTTCGGCCGGGATTTATTCAAGGTTGAACTCCTCCAGCCCTTCGTGGAGGCTGCGTTCGCGCACATGCTCCATCGTTTCTTCAACCGGACTCGTCTCCAGTATGTTCACCGGATCAGCCTGATTTTCGACGAGGAGGAACTTCGCTTCCGACTCTGCGACATGATTGACAACTTGTACTCCACTACTGCGACAAACATTGTTCGTAATCGCTTGCAGGAGATCACTGGCAAGAACGAGTTCGCTAACACTGTCTTTTTCGAGTACGTGGTACTCTCTTTGAACAGCGCGCACCAACTCATTCTTTCCATAGCTATGTCCCTCAATTGACTGTTGTCTAAACCCTTCCGGTGGTACAAGCCTAAGCCACCGCTCTTTTACGGCGAGGTCTATTCCTTCGGGGTCCAGTCACTTTCGCATCATCCATCGGTGGATCCTCATCCTCTGACCCTTCTTCGGTTTCTGGTTCAGAATCCGAAGCTTCCTCACGATCCTCCGGGGTCAATCGTAGTTTAACTCCCTTAAACTGTAGATCCTTCCCCTTGTATCGTTTGGGCTTGGTAATAGGAAGATTCTCATCGTTAACCAAGTCGTTCAGTGCCTTCTCCGAGACCCCTGTCAACTTGGCCAACTTTTGCACATTCGTCGGTAGAGCAATACTATGGCGGGCTGCATAAGGTATAACCCTAAATGCTGCTATTTTCTTCTGAAACATAGCACCGTTCATTTCTGCAACAAGATATGCGCCACCCTTGGTCCTCCGGATCACCACCATCGGTCCAAGGTATCTAGGCTGCATCTTCTTGTCCAGTGATTTCTCTACTTTCGTGTGCCGAACTAAGACCAAACGCCCTGGTTTGAAGTCGTAGTTCTTTATGGTATGCTCATGCACCTTCTCATAACGCCGTACCGAGGCTCGCTTTTCTGCGTCCACTCGTTGTCTCATGGCCTCCACATGCTGGGAGTGTTTAGCCAAGGCTTGTGCCCGGTATCCAATCAACTCTGAGTCCGTCAGAATTCTGCCAGGTAAATCCACCAGCCAAGTAGCTTCTTCGACATCCAACGGTAAAATTGGATGGGCCCCCGTGACCATGAAGAACGGTGAGCATCCCAGCCCTTTCCTGATCGTAATTCTATCTGCCCAGAGGACCTGGAAGAAGAAGTAGAACCATTTCGCTGGATCTCCACCAGTGGCCTTATACAGAGATTGCCTCAAAGGGAAATGTCCGTTTTCAACCTTGCCGTTTGCTTGGGAATTGTACGGAGAGATGGTAATATGCGGTATACCATACTTCTCGTTCAACCATGCAACTGCTTTGATAAACTGTGGGGCATTATCCGTTACTAGATGATTGGGGCAACCCCAACGACATATTATGTCTTCTAGTAAGAACATCCCCAAAGTTTGTGCCGTGTCTTTGATCAATGGGCGACCCTCTAACCATCTGGATAGAGCGTCCCTCGCATCTACTACGAGGCCGTGTTTGTTAGACACCATTCCCATAATCATTACATCCACATGCACCGTTTGAAACAAGCTTGGAGTGTGGGTGACCACTGGTGGGATTCGTAAAAGCGTGGTTTGTCGAACTTGACATAAATGGCAAGTCTTTATATACCAGCTCACGTCTCTTTCCATTTCTGGCCACCAAAAACGCGTGTTAATCAGCTCTTTCGTCGCGAAAAACCCTCGATGACCAAGGCTATCATGTGCAGCCTTCATCATGTACATCCGATGGTCCTTGTCAACTACTAGCTGATGCGCCAAGCCGAAGCTCTTCTTATACATCCTCCCCCCTCTTAAAAAGAAGTGAGAAGCAAATCTAATGAAGCTTCGAAACTTTTGGTCATCCTCCAAACCCTCAGGTCTTTTTAAGGTATCGTCTAACCACGTCCTTATCATCCTGAGTTGAACATTCTGATACTTCGCAGAGTCCGAACGGTGGGTTTCCACATATGGCTCTCTTTTCTCAGGGTTCCATTTCAGTTCCAAATCCGGAATCAAAGTCTCTCCAGCCTGTAGATATTGAGGGATGAGCATCCCTGCTCGTTGATATGCCTGGAGTCGAACCTCCTTGAATACTCCTTCTCTTCGATTCTCACGAGTGAGTTCGTCATAGAAGTCTTCAACAGATTCCGCCAATCCATCCATTAACAAGTACCCCCCTCGAGTATCAATCAAGTGCTTAAACTCCTCGAAGTCCAGAGGTTGAGGGCCGTTCTCATCGACGTCCTCATGGTCCTCCGGCGGATCGTTAATATCGTATCCTTCCTCCGAGTTAGGAAATACTTCGTCCCCTGGATGAGGATCTCTACGAGATAACCCATCCGGAGCGAAAGTAGCCCCTGGCACATGTTTCAACTTAAAGTGGAACATCAGGACCTTCTCGATCCATCTGTTAATGGTTGCATTCGGACCCATTCCTGGGTGTGCAAGCATTCCCTTAATATACAGCGCATCCGTCTCCACTACGAGCTTTCTTGCACCAAACGTCCAATAATAGGTCGCTTCCAGTGCTCGCATCAGGCCATACAGCTCACGCTTAGGTTGCGAGTAATTTGACTCTGTTTTCCCCAAGGTAATCGAAGCAAAGCGGGCGTAGTACTTCTTCGTAGGATCGTCAGGATCTAATTGATAGATTATGATCCCAACTGCCCTCCAAGATGTATCTACCTGCAGCACTATATCAGAAGCCCACTCGTAGTTCAACGGCTTCAATGCTGGACAGTCCTTCAACGCTTCTCTGACATCTGCCTGAGCTTTATCATGCTCTGGGCCCCACGCAAAAGGCACTCCCTTCTTTGTGAGGTTGTTTATAGGTGCAACTATATCTGCATATTTCCTAATAAACATCCTAAGGACTCCAACCGTTCCCAAGTACGCCTTTACTTGTGAAAAGTTTGCCAGAGGACCCCAGTTATTGATAACTTCGATCCGCTTCGGATCGGCAACGCGTCCTTTATATGAACAAAGATGTCCCACAACGGAGAATATATCTTTGCACAGGACTGCCTTCTTCCCAGAGAACGTTCCTCCTGCATAGGCCATTCTGGACACAATCCTATTTAAATTTTGGAAGTGTTCCCAGACAAAGCGCCTAATGCCAGGGTTTTCAGGAATTCTCTCGAAGTCACCATCGGCCGTCTCATATCTCGTAGCCGGCCCTCGGACTGGTACATCATCGATATACGGAATCGTAACATGCGGAATCTCGTCCTGGAGGATGTATGTAACATCATCGTGGAAGATAGGAACCGAATTGGTCCAGCCCATCGGAAGTTTAACCAGCCTCATCGCTCCGTAAGGAGTTTGAAACGTTGTATAATCCCGTGAGCCTTCTGCTATATCTCGATTGTCGTATCCAACAAACATATCTAGGGCAGCACCACAAGCTCGTCCCGCGAAATGCTCTGCCAGATTCTCCGTACCAGGCGTTACTCATCGCCCTCGTACCCGCATAAAATAACGAATTGCTCGGTCATCGCGAAGATTAGGGTCCCGAAACCTGGGACGTAGTACTGCGCAGGATTGGAAGGATCACTCTCGACACTGGTTTTCGTAGCACCGATCAAGATCTGTGAAAAATACGACGTGTTAACAGGCGCACGCGATCCTAACCGAAACGGAGACGGAAACACGCACGATGTTTGAGAGAAGGATCTTAACGGCAATACGGATCTCGTCGCGGAGAGGGGCAGGGAACTCGGTGAAAATTCTGCCACCGATGCTTTCATGAATTCCCTGGCACAGGTTGCGAATTTGCGACACCCAGAGTGCACGGAGACTAGGTTCTATCCTGGAACCCGTTGCGGGCGGAAGGATGGAGTGAAGCTTGGCCAGCAGGTCCGAAGTCTGAGTAATGGGCACGGAAGACATGAAGAAAAACTGCGCTCTGCAGGTTTCATTTTATACCAGCACCACGAAACGGAGACGGACATGTCAGAAGAATCTTTAACTAAACGGAAACTACAAAACGGAGCAGTAATACGGAGGGCTTTACGAGCGCACGGAAGGATACCATTCGGCCCCAGCCACATCGGCGAGAACATCACTCAACTCCTTGCCGGCGCGATTGCAAGCCTGAACGCGCTCGCTGAGCCAGTACTTTTCAGCTACCCATGGGTCATTGCGCTCCTCCTCTTGCAGGGTCGCGATTTCTTCGACCGTCCAGGACGGAACGCACGGAACGTGCGCAAGATCCCGAACAAGAGGGATGTCGATTGGATCCGTGTAGCTGATACGACGTTGGCGGGCGCATCCAATCATGAGCTTGAGCCAGCTCATAATAATGGATTGAAGGGCTGGGCCGACTTCGTAAGTCGGGCTACCCAATATGCTGTCAAATTTTTGCATGAGGGTGAGGGTCCGTATGGCCTCCGTTGGAAACAACATGGGCGGTCCGTAATTCGACACGATTTCAAGCGCAATCACATACGCGAGCCCCTGGCGGAAACGGGATGAAAATCGCGAAATACGCAGCTAAACGGAACTTACCAGAAAACGGAGCAACTCGCCTACGTGGGGAGTCAAGAACTCGACCGACTCGGCGCGCATTTGGTGCTTGACAATGGCGCGGGTTGGGAAACCCTTGTCGATCAGTTGGGTGTACGGGCCCACAACTTCTTCAAAGTAACGAAGAAGGC
The DNA here is from genome assembly GCA_029378385.1 of Mycena metata. Lineage (NCBI taxonomy): Eukaryota > Fungi > Basidiomycota > Agaricomycetes > Agaricales > Mycenaceae > Mycena > Mycena metata. The sequence goes on along the minus strand of JARKIB010000341.1, from coordinate 7,995 downwards.
CATGTCGGTCTTCTCCGTATGCACGCGGATCGGGAAGCAAAGTACGATACGGGGTTAAAAGGAGTTGAAGCGCTTCCGGAATACGTGTTAATTCTTCGGTGGTGCGGGGAGCCGGGCTAATTTCCTCGGCCTCGACGATAACAGAGAGATCCATGACAGTAGGAGAGGGAGGATGGAGATTGCCAGTCGACAGTACACGCTCTTTTAAACGGAAGGATAACGCGGCGACACGGAGTCCGGAGAAAACACTATCGCACGCCAGGAAAGGAAATTACGAAAACGGAGGCGCCAAAAATAGACGCAGTCCCGAGTTAAATTTCAAGCGCTACAAGGATACAAACGAATCGGAGTCGGTAGGCGCTACTACAGGATCAAGACGGTGCTGGTCTACGTCAGGCTCGTGGTCCAAATTGGTGACGCGCACTGCCAAAAGTGGGGCGGAAGACAGCACACCCTGCGGCGGAGTCATTTGGATCTCGGAGAGCGTATTGGAGAAACGGATTCGCGAGCTTGCGAGCCGGGTAGCCATCCCGAAAATCGTTTCATGCGCGTGATTGAAGACTACGAGGAGGTCGTCTTCTGCGCTGCTAGCACGGGTGGCCTCATCATCGCCTTCGAATCCGAACCTGCGAATGAGGCGCATCATATAAAGCAGGCTGGCCACGGATGGTGTGGGAATGCGTCTGGCAGATACGCCTCTTTCATCCGGAACTATGGCCTGACGGATGAAAGACTGCGATACACTCAGTACCAAATCTGTGCGTTTTGACTGGAAAACAGACATACCAGAAAACGCATGTAGATCGAGGTCTGGAAACGGATCCAAGGCGAGTCGCGCGCGACAGACGGCGCAAGGTGGAAACGATCGCGAATAGCCATGACTTGGTCCCGAAGGGGAGCCAAAATCTGCTGCGAGAACCGCGCGACCTCGGGCTGACGCAGGAAACGGACCAGGTCCTCTTCAGTGTCCAGATCAATGAAGAAAACTTCGAACTGGGTCCGCGAACGGAAGGACGTTGGGTCGCCACGATGATAATCACGAAGGAGCGCAAAACGGAGGGCCATTTCCTTGAAAGGTGTCGCCTGTGAAAGGAGGGGGAAGAACCGGTGAATTAAAGGAGACGGCCAACGACAATTTATAGTCTGCAACGCACTCGGGCCCACGCGGTTGCAGGACACGATCAAATTGGAAGATACGGTGTTAAGGACACACGGAGATATTGCTACTGACAACGCGAGCCGCTAGAACGCGAAGTACGAGGAGCCATCAACGTTGTAACCGGGAAATTCCTTGTTATGAGCCAGCGAGCTACGCGACTCCAACGCGGCGATTTCAAAGAGCTGGAAGGCAGGGATGGGGTTGTCCGCTTGCGAAAGCCCATCCTCGTCTCCGTCGTATCCCACCTCGCATATAAGGACGCGTAGGATCCGAAACATGTTGCTGCTGGCACCAGGAACGAGGATATCGTCTACTTGGACAGCGTTGCGCGCTACTTTGGCAAGCGCAACGAAATGGGGACGCGAGTCGTGGAGCAGTTTCTGAAACGGAGCAGATTCAGTATACAAACGGACCAGAGTTGGAAACGGAGGAAATACCAACTGGTCGAGGACACGCCGGATTGCGGCACGAGCTTCCTGGGTAAGGGTCGCTTTCATGGGCGGAAACGGAGTTGCCAGAGTAAACTCGGGATCCACGGTGGACTGGATAAGGAACACCTGCGGCCGGATAGCGTATTCGAGCAAGCGCCCCATGCTGTGCGAAGGATGCCAAGCCGTCGTGGCTGCGCGCCATCCAGGAATTTCGACAGACAATGTATCCTGCCGAAGACGTTCTTCGGGCGTTGCACGAGAGAGCTCATGAATAACGCTTTCGAGCTCCAGCATCCACGAAGGGAGCGCGAACGAGTCCCGTGTAGGGGCTGCCATGATTTAGGAGCAAGAAGGAGAGGGGAATTTCCGTTTCAGGCAACGGTCAAAATGATCGAACATTTTTTTAAATCGGAACCGGAAACGAAGGAAATTTCCAACGAACCGGTTCGGTTTGCCAGGAGGATCACGTCGAACCACGAAAATCTTTACGCGAAACGGACAAACGGAACTACATTAAGGTCCAGACGGAGAGGCCCATCCGGTATTGACAGGCCGGCGCATCATGCGCCCCGATCGCTCGAACTCGGGATACTCGCCACGAGTGCCAAGCAATGCGGCCCAGCAGGTTGCTACCCGTTTCAAATGTTCAAGCCCTGCCGACATCTCGACTCCTTCAGCCGTGTTTTCTCCAATGAATCCATACACCTCGGCCATATAATCCAAAATTTCGAGCTGGCCCATCGCTACGTCAGATACTGGCGGTTCATGCGGGATGAGATGAACTCCAGACACGCCATCCCACAGCGCGACGTACGAAGGGTACTTCGGGTCCGTGAGCGAGATAAGATGCTGCGAGACGCGTCGAATCTTGTGATAAATTTAGCCGAGCGGAAACGGAACGCACCACGAGCTCCATTAATTTGCGGATCGAGTGTTGCACCATGCGCGTGGTGCTAATAGGAAATTCGAACCGCCCGTAACCGGTGCGATGGAAGGAGGGATCGAGGGCCTGTTGAAGCACGAAAACGGCCGGCCGGAGCACTTGGCGCAGAATGAGCGAAACGGAGATCGGAGGTGCCCATTCTCGCTGTTGAGCGTACTCCTCGTCCGAGACCTCCAGAGGCTGTATCATTCGGCAAGCCTCCTCGACACGGGTGGCCAGGGTGCGGCCAGCTGGGCTACCAATTAGATGAGCGATTCCGACAGGGGTAGTAGGAGGAGACGGAGTGGATGCCATTTGGCTGCAAAACGTGGATCGACAGGACAAAGGCGGGAAGATTAAGGAAGCCCGTTGCGTTATTCAATCCGGGCGTACAACATGCGTATTTATGCTACCAGGACGAAGGGCCCTATTCAAAACGGAGGAGGCGATGGAAATGATCCCGTGACGGCAAAAACACCATCAATCTCCGAGTCCCAAGAATATTTGCTCCGTGTTGGATAACAGGAATGACGGGAAGTCCGTTTGGTCTTCGACCTCGTTCCAGGCCCGGCCGATCATCAAGGCGCGAGAAAGGTTTAGCTGGATAAGCGACGGTGTCACTCGATGCGCACTTTCTGGCACGTAAACGGCCACCAGTTCGTTTAGGAGTTCGAGTCCGCGAAGGCAGCCACCACTGAAGGCAACGTATGTTTGCGGCCCTTCTCTGCAAACGTCGCTGGGGAGTGCCCCGCCATCGTCGAGTAAACAAAACTGCAGTACGACACGGGGTGGCGTGAGTCGGTGAAACGGATGAATTACGAGACGGACTTGCCAGGAAACCCATGATGTTGGAAATAGCGTCGTGGACAACGATTAACTCGATCATGGTCAATTCGTGACGACGCAACCACCCCGTATTGGCTGGGCGAAGCGCGCTGAAACGGTGACTATGGGGCTAGTCGTGAAATGCAAATGCAAATATGAACTAGAGATGAACTCTAAATCCACACTACACACACACTACACACACACACACACACTAATAGTCCTCGTTGAGTTCGGGCGGTTCCAACTAAAGTATATAGTTGTTGCAATCCGACTCGTTCGAAAGGTAACTGTTATTCTTATTTGCTATCAATTGACAAGTTCAAGACCGTCTCAGTCGCTTTACGCGGATCTGAAGTCAAGAAGATGTGAGGGACGTGGGCTAGACTCGATATACACTCCAAACAACGTTCGGAGGGCTTGGGGTTTAATGCTTTCTCTTGTTGAACCGTTCACGATACACTTTGCGAGATATTGTTCAGACTAAGTCCAAACGCTCGATAACCGGCTGATCTCTGACACTCGTTGCGACTTATTCGTTTAGGTAACCTTGCGACTCGATTCTTTGCGACGATATAGGTAACCCTTGCGAACAATTGCGACGATATAGATATCAACCAACACCAAAATATATTGCGAATGGAATAACAAGAGGAACTCTAAAGCTCCAAGTGGTATGCCGAGGGGAAGCCACTCTTCACGGACGCCAAAACAATGTGATTGTTATGACTAGCGAGACAGAGGGGGATCCACTGGCCTTACACCAGGTAACTCATCTCTTTTATACATGATTCAAACTGTACACTAATCAGTAACTCGTAACCCGAGAATCTTACGCGTCGTATCTATTAATACAACATGGGACGGCCCAGTAATAAATAAGCAAGCCGAGTCCGGGTATGTTGCTGCGGGCAGGGTATGGCCTTACCCGTTATAGTAAATTTATATGCTGCACCGCCCCCACCTGCGTAGGCGAGGGTTTTGATGTAGCTCGGCCACTGACTCAGCCGTCTAATTATGACTCCTCCTTCCTTTCCTGGCCTCTAGGCGCAGTAACTTCGTTAGGCGAGCTTTGCCGAGACCTTCGTCAACATCTGAAGGTTCCGTCTAGGCCCTGAGTCCTCAACTCTGACTCCGTCTGACTTTGGTTCGGGTTGTTCCGCTGCTGCGGTGATGTCCGAGTCCCGACACTTGATCCGTGAACAATGACACTCGCGAGAGTTGTCTTGCTCGGCACACTGAGCGGGTACTGAGGTATTCGAGAATACTCCTGCGCCCCTGAGGTGCTTAACATAATTGTAGTAGCGCTCTGGATGGATCCCTCCTCTACTGTCCTTTGATTGGGGTTGTGCCGATGGCTCCAAACTTAGTCTAAGTTGGTTGAACCATCGTTTGAGGCAAATACCTTTGCTACCGTGAGCTCTGACCCTTGCCGGAATCATTACTAGTCGCAGCGCAAGCATTCTCCCACACAATAGACCCGTAACTGGCAACCCAGGACTGGTCCCAGCTCTTATATGAAATGTACTAAGCCCAGTAGTAATATTATTACTCCGTTGGAATTGATGGTCTGCCTTAGAAATTGGTAAATTTCACGGGTAGCCACTTTCCAGGCTTATCAGCGCAATCCAACAAATGGATAGACGGGCGAATATAGCGTTCCATGACATCGTCAAGTTTATCGCGCGAGTCACTGCCGGGTTCGAAACGGAGTGCCGTGTCCAGGGCATACTCGTTGACAAGTTTGCACGCCTCCTCAATGCCGTAGAAATTCGAATCGAGGGCGAGACGCGGGAGACAATAAACGTTGGACATGGCGGCGTGAATACGCTCGTTGAGAAGAAAGACAACAGATATCAGACGGCGTCTCGACATACAGGCCTTCTATTTATACGATGAACTTTAGGGAAACGGACGGCACGCTCGCATCTCCGACGCCGAATGCCTCACGACACTCCACTCGGAGAGCTCTCGGCCGCACGCTTCTTCATCCGCGCACAAAGTAGGGCTAGCGCTTCGGCAAAAGTGATTTCCACTCCCCCCTTGTAAACAGTCAGCCTGGTGGCCACGCTCAGGGGGAGAATCTACCATATCAGCAAGCAAGCCCTCAACACTCTCCTTTTGCACACCTATCACTTTGCCTTCCGAGTCCGTTTCAACCAGGAGAGCACCGTCAACACGGGAAAGGGCTACGAGCGTGGCCTCCACAACGCGCTGTGCGTCAGTCCAAACGGGGCTGTTGATTGCTTCGGTCGAGAAATCCAGGACGGCGGCGTCGTTTACCGTAATCCGTTTGAAGTTACGCGGAGGTTGCCGCGAGACAAAAATTGCCTCGACCGTGCGATGAGGATCGTACTCCTCGTAGTCCAGGAAAATGGCCTGTTTAGAGACGCGGAAGAGGGCGACCGTCTCAGCGCATTCTTTCAAAAAGAAATCCGCTTGCGAAACGGCGAGATTGAAGACGTTGATTCCCTGGACGTCTGGCGCGTCATCACCATCGAAGCCCACAGCATACAGCAGCACGCCGATGAGGTAGAACATCCAGGAAGCTTGCGTAGGAGTATTATGCCGGCTATAGTTGTGGCGAAACTCGTTCTGCCGAACTCGCGCGGCATAATACTTCGAAACGGAGATAAGTCCAGGATCCCTCAAACAGGAGGAAGAATAGACGAACCATATGGTCAACAATAATGTGTACGCACACGCGCGCTTCATGCAGGTCTCGAGTAGTGATAGAAGTTCGCGTACGCGTGGCCCAACGATCTTCGAGAATCGATATCGCAACCAAGAAAACCTTGAAACGAAGGTTCTGTCGAAGAAACCGCGATAGTCCGCCGGCAGGGACATCCATGCTCTCGCCTGGCAGTATGGCAACTGTAGAATGGAAGCGTCCAATGGCAGAAGTGTCCATTTGGTGAAACGGAGCAGTTGGAATTTTTCAACCAGCCGGAGGCTGTATTTATAGTGTCGCCAACCGGGGACGGTCGGCATTCAAAAGTGGGGAGGAGATGTGAGCTGTCACTTTGTGATGCGCTCTGAACGCGGCCAAATGGGAGGAAAATCATACTCACGACAGCGACTCCGTATCAATAAAAAGCATCGGATACACCACCACCAGGGCCAGACCCCGAATCGAACAGGGAAGAATCACTCCATCCCAATGTATCGAGTCCAAGCGTGTTACCGTTACACTATCTGGCCGCGAGTACTCACCGAGACCACAAGCAAAAAGGGATCCTCTGCGTCAGCAAGGCCAGACCCCAAATCCGAGGAAATGTTATGGGAGTCTGTGTATTCGTCTCGCGCACGTGACCATTCCGCCACGAACATCAGACTCCGAATCAATAGGAAACCCACAAGCAAGCAGGAAAATATTGATAGAGCTATCTGGCCGTTCAATGCGTTCACTCTAAAACTCGACGCGCATTCACTCAAAAACGAAACGGAGGCAAAAGTTTCTTGATGGTTTATCAAGGCCAGACCCTGAATCGAACGGAGACCTTGCGAGGAAACGTTACAGGCTCTCTTATTTGTCTCGCATGCGTTGCCGTTCCGCCACCTGGCCGGTACTAGGGAAGGAAATGGGGGGGCAAACGGAGACGAAGTGGTTGCGCTATGGGAAACGGGGCGACTAAACGGAGAACTGAGGCGGTTCTTGGGAAACGGGGTGGCTGAAACGGGAAACGGATGCGACACGAGGCTGCTCCGAGTCAATTTCTAACCCCTTCGGAATCGGGAACGCGTGGGCGATCACAGAGGCGAGTCAGAACTGAAAAGGTGGAACGTCCGTTTCCAATTAAAGGGATAAATACGCGCGCGAGTATCGGACAGAGTACAGTATAAAAGCCAGCTGTAAGATACGGAATGAGTATCTTATTACCTCCCACTGCATTTACCTAAAGCTACTCCCCCTGAAGTACACCAGGGTGGGGAACTAAATTAAAATACACTCCGCTACGGGTCGTGCCGCCCAATAGTAGGACAAACCAAGGTCACCTAGAAGGCCAGGGCTTGTCAAGAAACCCCGTCCGTCTCACCTCCGTTTCGATAAATCGATACGGGGGAAATATAGTCAATCCGGAGTTGAAAGCGCACGGAAGTAGATTAACGCGGCACACCACCAAACGGCCAGTCGCCTAACTTGGCTTCGTGCAACCGTTCCTTTTCGGAGTTCGAGCGCATATCCTTGCGAGGAACCCACCCCATCGTACACGGAAGGCCTATCCTACGCGATCATACCATTTCCCCCATTCAATTCGCACACTTCACCCCCGAGTCTTCGAAACGGAAGTGATTCCGTTTCAAGGCGTTCACCAACGGAGAAACTAGGCTACGAAGGGAATCGCTATAGCCATCCGTATAGTGTTGCACCGTACTGAAGAGACCTGCCGTCCGATACGTTCGAGACGGGTGGATAAAGCATAACAGATAACCCGAGTACTCCGGAACGGAACAGCATTCGCATTGCGGAGCGTACCCCTTCGAGCAAGTGTAGAAAACTATCCATCCGCGGTACCTTCGGAAGGCCAGCCCCCAACGAAGAACTAAATCTTCGAGGAACCTGGCAAAGCGTTCAATCCAAACGGAGAGAACTGTACACCACACGCACCACAAATTATATATCGCGCATTAGCGTACCTTAAAACTACGCAGCTCCG